>JASANE010017934.1:0-11960 GCA_030248225.1 Trileptium ribeirensis
ACTCACAACCATTTCATACGGGAAACAGGCTAGGGTCTTCCATTGTGTCATGTGTGGAAATCAATGGATTTTACTAAAATCAGTGTATATAACCAAAATTCTCTTTATTATCGCCGAATCGAGTTTTAGTCTACAAAGTGGTCGTACGAAGCCGGCCCCTTGGCCGTTACTAGTCATGGGCATCGGGTAGTAAATCGCTACCCATTTTCCCGGACAGCCGAACCGACTAAAATAACTTGCTGTCCGATTGGGTATCACTTGCACTTTTTTGCGTGTGTAAACTTAGGGTGCGCCTCTTACCATCCCCTTCTATGATTAGCGATTGGCGATCGCTTGTTCAGCGTACCAGCCATCCGTCAACAAGCACTAGAACACCGAATTGGTGTTCCGTTTAGTGTTTCAAAATCTGCACCGCACATGTATGTTCGCGAAGTACACGTATTATCATTAATAAAAGGAAAAGTGTCTAGCATAACGAAAACATGCGGAATGCGAGTTTCCAAGGTGTGCGTTGTGAAACAAATCTGTGGTAAATAGCAAACGAAGTGCATTGCGTTAGCATGCACTGAATCGGGATGTCGCGTTAGAGTCCGTATGTTATAAGACTGTAACTTAGGAACTTTTATTGATCTCATACTAGTTTCTTGATTCTTGGATCATCTCGAAACATTTCTATTATCTACAGCAACGGGGCTGGCTGAATGACAGTGCATAGAATGCTTTGTGGCTATTCCGTCCGTTTCAATTTACTGTTAATCAGTATTGAAGTTTAAACGGAAGTACCTGGAAGGAAACTGTGTCTCGGAGTGTGATAGGTGTAAATTGAGCTGTATCTGCTGAGTTTCAGCCGTGTATCAGTTCACAAGAGCTTTCGTAAAGCTAACCTAAACTTACTCCGTCATCACTCAAAAACAATAAGCAGCTTTGCAGCCATTCGGACCGACTGCATTAAATAAGGACCGTATTAGTATAAATTCAGGGACCCAGGTTTTTGGTACTCAATTACTCGCACATCGTCAGTCATTCAGGGAAGATTTCAGGGTTACTTGGGCCAGAGGAGTAACAGAGTAGTATATTACCTAACGTTAACGATAATAGAAGCTAGGATCGAGTTAACAGAGTGCGCCAGTGGCCAAAATAATAACAAATCTAAGCCGGGTGAACGGTATTGTGGATATAATGGCATGATCATATAATAACGGTACAAAGAGTTTCTGCCTCTAGGAGCTTACTGGTTTAATACTCAAGAATTGTGCTTTAATGTTTTATCTTATTTTGTAATAAACGTTGTCCGCTACGTGTTTGTTTCTCAAGTATCTGAACCAAGAGTGCTTCGGACGTAGACACGCCAGAACGTGAAAGATAGGGCACAAGTACTGATCACAAAATGTAAAGAACGCTCGTCAACCGAGTATCCGACCGGCATTCCACTTGCCACACCTCGTTCCCACCAATCTTTGGTGACAAATCCCGCTCTCCTTTAACATCCGAGAGCCGTCATAATAAAAATTCCCCATCCAGCTCTATCCCACGGGAAATGGTACAATATAAAAGTTAGTTGTACATGAAATAGGATAAATTGCCTAAAAGTAAAAAAATTTATAATTTTTCATGTAATAATTTAGGCATATAAATTTAGTTCCATAAATTACATAGCTAATAAATCCAATTGTATCTATTGGCATCGGCAAAAACCACTTCACATTCCGATGTTTTAGGGAAATATTTTACTTTTGTGGTATATTATTTTAATACGATATAATTTATCGATTCTAACGTGGCGGATATTTTCTGAGATTCTTAGTTCATTTGCGTAACTTAGTATTTAGGAATTCTCTTTGTAAGTTCCAGTGTGTTATTCGTGCCTGAATTGGTACCTGAACCACCGTTGACGAGGTTTACGTTGAGATTTTGCGTGAGAAGGGCGTATATAAACGGTAAGCCGAGGAATTAATCGGCTTAGCTGAATTAGCGTTCGAGTTTTCGCATTCTGCAAGTAAAGCGACGCAGCAGCAGCACTTCACAGATTTGGCAAGGCGATCGTCGTTATTGTCGTAGTAAATCGATAGAATGGAGTTCCTGATTTAATTTTAATTATGCCTACATAGAATGATCCTATACTGAATCGGATTGTCGCGTTAGGTCCGCATGATATAAGAGTGTGACGTAGGAACTTTCATTGATCTTGTTGGGGGTATCCCAGGCTACAAAGGATGTTCCCGGTCCCAAACCTATCCAATCACCCAAAATAACCCAAAGCCGCATCCCAAAACTAAAAATTAAACGTTTTCACAATTTTTATTATATATATAACACCTATCCCACCAACCTTCCAAACCCGGAAATTTATTAAGTTTTATAATAATAATTATTATTATTACAATTATTATTGTTACTTATTTACATATTTTCGCTCTTAATAGTTATTAGTTTCGCTCTTATTAGTTAACTTTATATTAAGTATTGTTTTAGTTCTAAAATCAATCTTGATTTATCTTCATCGATTTTGATACACAAAGAAGCCGCTGTCGACGTTTCTCTTTTTATTATGCTTCTTGTTTTTATTTTTAATGATTTCCACGCAAAGAACTACGTGCTTAGCCTAGAATGTGCTCTCGGTGCTTATATTTTCTGTTATGCTTCTTGTTTATTCTTACCGGTTTCCACCCAAAGAACTGCGTGCATAGCATAAGGCTGTAGGGTTATTCTCAGCGAGTTTAAATATTTCTAATTTTATTTATTGGAATGGAGTACCAAAGAAAGAGCTGCTGCTGTGTAAAGTGAAAGGGACGTGAGTAGGAACAAGATTATATCACACATAGGTACATTAATATCTGAGTATTAAATACTTAGAGCAATATTATTTCCCAAACAAAACCCACGTGTTCAGGCTTAAAGAATTAAGCCTTAGGTATATAGCGGCCTAGTCAGAGATAGAAATAGGATTACCGGTAGTGATAGTTGGTGTGACACAAAGCCTAACGGTGCTAAGGAATTGTGCCTTGATTTACATGCTAACTATTATAAAATAGACGTTTTTAACTTCGGCTTTGGTTAAACAATAGGTGAACATAGAGTGGGTAGGGCCAATCACGTCAGAACACTCGATAGAATCTCGTCGTTTTGAAAGAAATAGGCACATGCAAAAAGAACGCTGGCCACTTCGCGTCCCACCGGCATACTACTGGCCACACTTCGAACACCACGAATCCTATCCCAATTTAATATCCGATAGCCGTCATAAAATATTCCATTCCAACCTTTACTCCCATTCAAATATTAAAATATAACAGATTTCACACTGGTTTCTTGATTCTTCTACCATCTGCAGCAATGGGGCTAGCTGAATGGCAATGTATTGAATGCTTTGTGACTAAGTCCGACCGTTTCAAGTTACTGGCAATCTGTATTAGAGTTTAAAAGAAAGTACCTGGACGGAAACTGTGGCTCGGACTGTGATGGGTGTAAATTGGGCCCAATCCCAGTTGGGGGGGAAAATTATTTTACGCTTGCTATAGCACCCATCTTTTGGAAACTATGCCCCATAGTCTCTGTACCCCCAATCATCTCTCACCCCCAAAAGAGATCACTTCGTGATCAGGTTCGCCCCTTTTGGAAACATAAACCTTGATGTTGAACTCATTATTCTATGATTTAGGATGGGTTGCTTTTTGGCTTTTGGAGGCTTTTTTTCAATCTTAAGCCGCCTTCGCTTCGCTCAAAAATTCTCAAGTTAAATTGTAATGGTTCAATGGCAGAACGGGTGGCTCTTATTTATATCGTAATTTATCAGATAAACTCAAAGCTAAACATTTAAAATTATTATAATGCTCATGTTTGTGTTTTCAGAAATAGGACCTAGTGAGCTGAAACAAATAGCAGCGAAGTTCGTGTACCGGTGTGTGATAGTGGCGTGTGTGGGAACTAGCACCATATTCAGACCGTCTGCAGCTCACGCAATAGTCGGCTACCCAACAACTAGCGTCATTGCCGATATCCGGGGGCGTTAGTTGAGGTGGAGTGGTAGCTTTGTGCAGACACAAGTGCCGAGCATCGGCAAACCGGATTAGCCAATCGGCACTGATTGGCCTGTCCACAGCCCTCCGAAAAGTGGGGGCATGTTCATTTTCGGGGGAAAATTAAAAGTGGGGGGATAAATTTTGCTTAAAATACTAAATATCTCCATAATTTCACATATTTTACTACCGTGAATGTATTTTCAAGCTAAAACGATATTTTAGCATTATAAATAGTGGCAATTAATGTTTGAAAACAATTAGCAAACAAAAAACATAAATTTTCGGATTGGTTGAACATGGGGTTTCGGCCGAGTGGGGGGGGGGACGGACACCGTTATAGTTGTCTTCAATCTTGAAATTAAAGCGTTATATGTGTATATTAAAAACCGCTAGCTAAACCATGCATAGTTTTGGGTGTTTCAAGGAATACGCTGATTATTGCACAACTGGTATGCAAACATTAGGAAACAAATATGTAGAATATAGACTTTTAACATAATTGAAGACCGCTAAATCGTGCATTGTTTAGGAGGTTCCAGCAAATAAATATATACAGTGACCATTTCAAAATGGGCACTGGTTCGGTTGGGGGGGATAAAATCAGGGAATCGTCGTACAGCGATGATTTTGGTACCATTCGACTCAGCTCGACGAGGCGAGTTCAACGGTACCAAATTTGACCATATTCCAACAACTTTCAAATTTTTCAAATTTTGACCTCAGTACTAAGGGGGACCCGGTACGTTGAAAAATCGATAAAAAATTTTTATGAGCAAAATAGACACAAGTAGCATAGATAGACGCAGAATGACGAGACGATATATATGTGTGATATTTTTTCAGAATTTTAGATTATATATACCGCATATATTATGGCTCAACGTGGCAGACCCCGCTCTGCTAGATACAGTATAATACACAATAATAATGTAATACATGCTTTACATATAAATGACATTAACATCACTTTCGTTGAAATGATTCAACGCACCATCACTTATGACTCTACAATTCAGCTATTAGCTGAATGGGGCCTAATCAGTAACAGTAAAACTTGCACATGCGGCAATCATATGTATTTAGCTGCTCGTAATGATATCGCCAGAATTGACAATTACGAGTGGAGATGCCAAAATTGCCGCCAAAAATATTCCATTCGCCAATATCCCACGTCCATCGCCGTTTTTGCATGCGACTGTCAATCATTTCAATAGACAATTCGTCAGCCCTGACAATGCCGAGATCCACACTCAAAATATAGATGGTTTATGGGGCGTCCTTAAAAACTTCCTGCGCAAGCGTCGAGGTATTGCCGCCGATCTCTTCGATCGCACGCTGATGGAGTTTCAATGGCGCAGACAATTCAAACGCAACCTTCTCGGTGCATTCGTCGCTCAAGTCCGCGACATGTACCACGTCTAAGAAGTACGTACACCTTTATTTATTTAAATTATAAACTAGACTTACACTATCTTATACTATGTTAGACTAAGCCTGAGCCTTAGACTAAGCCTAAGCCTAAGCCTAAGCCGGGGGGCTCCACCCCCCGGACCCCCCGTACTAAGCTGTTCTCCCACTAAACCTAATCACGATATAACCAATGTCAAAAATCCATCCATTTAAACGCATAAGAATTTCATTTAAAAATATCAGTTTTCGCTTGCATTGCCAGTATCGGGCTCCATATGTCGTTACCCTGACTACCTGCAGTTTCGTACCATACACCGTTCGATAGCGCATGGGACCTTCTTTGATCTTGAGCCAAATCGGTCCATCCAATAAAAAGTTATGGTCAAAAATGTAAAAAATTTTTAAAAAAATTCCGACCCCTGAAATTAGGGCCCCTTGCTGAAGCCCCCTTAAGAGATAGAGCCCTAAAACCTTCTCCATTGGAAAGAGCGGGAAAAATTACCCCCCGGGGGTTTAGGGGGGAAGAATGTAAAGCGAAGCTTTAAGGAAGAGAATTGCCGGAAATACCTCCATATCCCCCAAAAATCCGAAAATAAAAGAATGTTGAATCAGCATATGGGAAGGTTATACCTAAAAAGGGGGCGACCCTGATCTCGAAGAGATCGGTTTTGGGGGTGAGAGATGATTGGGGGTCCAGAGACTATGGGGGCTATACCTGAAAAGATGGTGGGCCCCTTCCCTGATTTTATCCCCCCTAACCGAACCAGAGCCAAATTGTATATGGGTCAAATATACGTTTGAATGAATCAGTTGGATGCTTTCAGCAAACTCAAAAACTTTTCCAGTGATCATATAAAGTTTTTTAATTATTATCTTAAAAACGTGATTTATGAACGGTTAAAAGGGAGACTTTTCCGCACTGCTTTATGTGCGTATATATATATCTTCTTATCTATGAGTATGTATGATAAACAGGCAGCGTGTATCAATGTGATAGATCTCGTAAGATTTATATACAAGGGCAGTGTTTTGATTTTGCGCAGGGAGTAACCGGAATCTATGAGTATCATAAACAGGCAGCGTGTATCAATGTGATAGATCTCGTAAGATTTATATACAAGGGCAGTGTTTTGATTTTGCGCAGGGAGTAACCGGAATTCCGGTTCCGGCAAAAATTGTGTTCCGGTTGCGGTTCCGGCAAAGGGCAAAAACCATACCGGAACCGGAATTCTGGTTTAAAAATTTTGTTTGAAATATTCCACATTTTTGCTTCATCTGTGGTCTAACCATATGTGATATATATGCCGGGGTTATTTTAGGCCCTTCGAGATAGGGGTCAGTAAACGGAAAAATTTACTGACTCCTAAGGGGTCAGTAGCAAGGGGTCATTTGGGAAACTAGGGGTCATGACCCCTTAAGGGTTCAGTAATTTTATAAAAATTAATACAATATATTTTTTCTTTCAGGTGTCCAAACATGCCTCTGTGGCGCTGGTTTTTTCAGTTTTGGCCATAATATTTATATATACATGCATATTTTAGGTTTGGTGACCAAAATAATTGATCGTTTAGCCTACGATATGCGTGTATATATTGTTACGTATTTCAGACTTAGGTTATACAGGTTTTTAAAATCGAAATATTATATACCGTCTTTACAATTTAACAATTTTTTGAGCCATTTTTAAATTTTCTAGTGACCCCTTAAGGGGTCAAGTTTTTGAAAAAAAAACGTAAATTTTAAGGGGTCGTTTTTGCGAAAAAGTAGGGGTCGGTGTCTAGGGGGAGCTCGCTGGGAGGGGAGGCGATCCTTGGGGTCGCCCCCACTTCCCCCCCTCTAAAATAACCCCGGATATATATATAATGATCAGCTTCCAATGCAACCAAGCAAAAGAAACGATTAACACTGCAATTTGCCGTGTGAAACGTAAGTAGGGCAAATAATTTCAGTAGGAATTTTTATCTTAACCTGCAGGAGTTTGTTAACAAAGCAAAGCCAGGTAGATGGTTGTAGCATCTATTTTACACATTCAGAAGTCTGTCGGGTATTTTCGAATTAAACCGTCCAACTCGGTAACAGAGTAGGGATTACGTAGAAGTAGCTACTTAGCATAAGCTTGGCTAACATAAATTGCGTCAAGCACCAGCCAGTGCGCTTGTAAACATTGTAAATCAGTATACATTAAAGTAAAGTAACGTTATCTGCAACACAGCCAGAAACTACTTTTCTTGGCAATGACCTGTATTTATTGAAACTGTGCGAGCAGTATCACAATTTGTCTCATTTATATATAGCATTCTGATTAGAAAGTCATCATCATTATCATCTAACTGACGGGCACTGTTTGCACAAAGCTAGCCTTAACAGTGTCTCTGACCACTGATCAGAAAATTACCTTCTATTATTTTGTCTTAGAACCATATAAACCAATAATTTCAAGTTTCCTACGGAACAACATGTGACAAATGTATGTGTAGTAAAGGGAGGCGACTGTAGACAGAGCGAAAGTGTTTATTTTACGTTCCATGCATCGTAAGCACATTCAATTTGACGCAGTATACGCAATGGAGTATAGTGGAAAACATATTTTGCTCTGGGTGTCCAAAAACCGACATATTGATTAATAAACTAGCATCTTGGCGACATGCCAAGTTTATGAATTATGAGAAACTGTAACGTTAACATACAGTGAAACAACTCATTAAAATATATTCCTGTTACGAAACAACGATGTAACTCACCAAAAAATATTTATTAATTTGCTGTTCAATGAGGCATAGATAGTCACCTTCATTCCCCAAATCGTCTGTCAACTCCATGTGCTCGATTGCAGTGTCATCCAAAACTTTCGTGGACGAAACAGACCATTGATCGGAGGACGGTTCAGCCTCGCGGAAGCGAGGCAAGATGATTGAAAAAATAATAATCAGATTATAATGGCAGCAAATTAGACGCATGCAACCGACGCTTGGACGATGACAAAGATGGTGAGTTGACGACCTCCCAAGGAAGATTGTTCCAAAAACGCACCACTCTATGACAGAAGAATTGACGCAGCACTTCTAGCCTTGGGACATCTATCGTTTCGATTTTAAAATTGTGTCCTCGAGTTTGACCTGATCGGTGAACAAAAAAGTTCGATACTGGTGCATCAACGTCCTTGTGAAACATTTTGTACAGGAAAATTAGGACGCCGAGTATGAAGAGTTTGAAGGCCCAAAAATTGCAAGCGGTCGTGATAACTCAGACTACGAATAGAGGGTATTAGTTTTGTTGCAACTCGGACCCGTTCAATCGCTGCAATATCTCTTAAGAAGCAAGGGGACCAAACACAGAATGCATACTGTACGTGCGGCCTGACTAGGGAGCGATAAAGATTTAACTAACTTTTTTCGTCCATCTTTGTAGTGTGCGTCGTAAGATGTTAATAATGACAAACGCCTTCCTTGTAACTGATAGTCAGATATCTAATAGGCACCCTATGAAGGTTAACTCTACCTCAGAGCTGCTTGCGAGTCGTGAACAACATATCTGTATAATCCATGTATATATAAAAATCATACCAAAAGCACAGTAGCACAGAAAACAAACAAAATTTGCTACAGACCGCCTGACACTCGTCCCTTTCGCACCACTAGCCTCGTCTCTCCCATTGATATAACTACTTCTACACGAAGAGATACGTCTAAATACAGTGACGATTTGAAATCGGCACCCACGAAAACCCAAATGAACTTATTTTGAGCCACAAATCTATTAATATATCGTTATTAGTGGTAATGTCACGGATGATTATATATGGCGTCGGGCCCAACTTTGGCATCAAATTCCAGTTGATTCAGGGGTTCTGCGTCAAATCTGTTGACAGGTAGCGCCCCGCAGTAGCTCTATCCGCCCACCAAACTTTGTTCGAATCACTTGAGTGGTTACATAGCTACACCTCGTCAAATTTGGACCAAAATTTTGGAAATTTGCTTATTCACTAAGGTCCGCCATGCTCCATATGGATCCGACCAAAACAATTTATATACCCATAAATAAACCTTCTAGCACACATATTTCGATAACAAAATGATTCAAATCGCCTCAAGGATGGCAGAGTTATGAGCAAAAATGATCCAAAATGGCCCATTTTAGCGATGTACCCCTGGTTACACCTCTTTGACTTCCTGTGGTGGGACGTGGGTGTGTCGCATCGGAATAAACCAAAGGCACGTCTAGACTTACTAGACGTCTAGACTATTGTAGCTTTCATATGAGCCCTCACACGTCCATATCGGTTTACGTTGAGATAACGAAATCCTGTTTACAGAGAAAAAATAAACGGACGCTCATATTTTTCACCATAGTGCGGCCTAGTGACAATTATTCGATTCCGAAGCTAGGGCTTCTCCATCTTCGAATTCAATAAACCTTATTATCTTCCGCAATCTCTTTAAAGTTTCAGGAAGGCAATAATACCGTCGCAATACATTAGGTTTAATGTACAAGTTATTTTCAATACATTTTAAATCCATTATACCTTAATTTCTTCCTTCATCTGTTTTACTATATATAAGTTTCGAAAACCAGGTCCCGGATCCGGTTTAAATGGACGATTCCGGTTGCTGGTTCCCGTTCCGGTTATTCCCTAGTTTTGAGATATAATAACTGAAAGCATGTTGAAGCTAGCTCACAAAAATTGGCGAGGGAAGTGTTTTAAAGGGGCATACCATATACTATGCACAAATGAAACTCGTATAAAAGACAATTCGCTATCATGTGCAAAATTCTACCTTGGGATTATATTCATTTCTGAGATATTTGGAAAAAGCGCTGACCGATACGGTTAAATATACATCAGCACGCGTACAAATAGATGCTTGTGCAAATGTAATTTAAGCTATCCTTTTCAAATATCCGGCTACAGTCAACCTTGGTATCGCTCTAATGATTGTGTTACGTGATATCATGACATAATTTTAGACACAAAACCTTATGTTAGAGTGGACCACAGGCAAAACTGTTTATAATTCTGATGTCGCTGTTCGACGATCGCATTTTGTGTGATCCGTTACAAAGCGAACGCGACTGTTCAAATTCTGAAGATGGTTCCATTGTGGAATCCGAAAATATTCGCACTGTTGTTGTTGTAAATGTTTCGTCGTTCAAGGAATCAGTTCACGACAAGCCACATGTTGGTGCTGCTGAACGGTTACATCTGGCTTTGATTTTGAATAATGGTAAGTATAATTAATGTGATAATACTGTATATATAATCAACGTGTATATACATGAACGCGGCTTGTGCTTAAATTGAGTATATATACTGAATGAGTATTGCTTTTCTGATGAGTAACTGGGTTTTCCGAACTACCAAAATTATATCTGGGGAAGAACAAAATTGACCTGGGAGCATGAACTGGCGGAAGCCAAAATATCTATCCTCCATCTTTATTTGATGAAACCAGTATAAATATAAACGTTCCTACTATATAAATTTACTATCAGCGAGGGAAAACAAAACCAGTTTGATTAGCCTGAGCTGAGTTACTGTTTCGAGGCTCCAAACGGAGTTACCGACCATTTGTTAAAGTCTTAGAAATACAAAGTTGTCATTTCAAACAGATCTCAAAACCATAGGACCCTTTATTTGTTCCTTTACTGACTAAATGAAAATTTTATAATTTATATCTCAACTTGGCCTCTCTACGGAGTTTCTTAAATAATATATAAGAATCTAGCCGAAAGTTTGGTAAAACATTTTCTTTCTGACGACTAAAGTTCCGAATAATTGCGTGTAATGTCTAGTGTTGCTCAATGTAGCAAACCGTGGTTTTCATTATTTTCACTGTGTGTTGCTAATGGTATCTGCAAACGTTTAAAATTTTTAAGTTCTTTTTAGATTGTGTAGTTATTTTTTTAAATTCCCTACCAACTTGATCTAGTATTAGCTCCTAACTTTGCAACGTTCAAAGCTGGAAAGGATTCAGTAAACCTACACTCGGTTTAAGCGGAGTTTATAAGTGGCCCATTTCTTTCTGTCCTCTCATATTCTATTAAGCGTTTTACATTGTTGTCTGATAATTTTAATGGCTGTTATAATTGTGGTCAAATTAATATTTTGTTGTATTAATGTGCTCATTTGAATGTTTATAGCTTGGCAGGGGAGTAAACAAGTAAAGTGATACGCCGAACAAGTGTAGAATAAGCGAAAATTTAATGATGAGTTTGGGTTACTATTTTGTTGTATTAATGTGCTCATTTGAATGTTTATAGCTTGGCAGGGGAGTAAACAAGTAAAGTGATACGTCGAACAAGTGTAGAATAAGCGAAAATTTAATGATGAGTTTGGGCTACTATTTTGTTGTATTAATCTGCTCATTTGAATGTTTATAGCTTGGCTGGCAGGGGAGTAAACAAGTAAAGTGATACGTCGAACAAGTGTAGAATAAGCGAAAATTTAATGAAGAGTTTGGGTTATGCTTGTGAAAAATAATCATTTCACCGTTGACCTGCTCGACAGCAATACGTAACTGAACGAAGTAGTAA
>JASANE010017935.1:0-29928 GCA_030248225.1 Trileptium ribeirensis
AGTTTAAATAAATCAAAACTATCTTGAAGTGGATGATTTCTCCTAACGATGGTGTATTGGACTTCTCCTGCAGCTAAAATTGATGTCTCTGTCAGTGCAGGGTATGTAGATCACACAAAGAAACACATGAATTTCTACTTGTTCGGATATATTTTATTTGCACTTGTAATACCTATTTGGCTGTATCATTCACCGTCCGTGTTGCATGTGACATAACCACTTTTTTAAATAAAACATCGTTTTTGCAAATTGTTATCGCCGAGAACCGTGGAGGATCCAGGATTGCATGGTGGGGTATTCAACGTAGACAAATTTCAAACGGGCAGGAAGGGGAAATTCTCGACTATGTTACGACATATCGGCCACATTATCTCCTCCCCACCCCCGAAGCTTCGTATCCCCCCGCGCACCTCGGTATCCCCAACTGCTGGATCCGCTCTGAGCTGAGAATTATTTCCAGAAATTTTACTAAACATTTTTCGTTGAGAACTGTTGCATGAAGAGCCTTGTATTCTATCTTTTATTAATTTATGCCGCCTCACGGGCAGAAGAAATTTATTACTGTGAAATAAATATTACATAGGAATCTGTTTGAGTCTTTACTAAACTCTGCGTTACATAAGTATAAACTGATTCTCGAAATCAGCGTTGCACAAAATGTAAACTGGTTGTCATGACGTTCCAGATTTGATTTAAACTGTTCACTTTCAATCATTTGTGATTGGTAGTGCATAATCTTTAAATTCGAAAACTTTTTATAAACTACAAAATCCTGTAAGATGCATACATGCCGAATCAAGGGTTCTGGGTGGCTCCCCCGGAAACCCTGGTCTACCTGCCCTCAGGGTACCACCCTACCCCCTGAGGCTCCGTACCCGCCCCCCCCCCGCTGGAAATGTTTACAAAAATAGGAAAAAATTGACAAAAATTGGAGAGACATTGTCAAAAATAGGGTGCTAAGGGGGAGGTCGCTCGTCACTTCCACCCCCCCCCCCCCCCCCCCCCCGAGGACCGCCCCCACCACTCAGACCTGGGAGCGTCAGCATGTATGCCAGTAAAAATCAGACACTGATTTACGTAGGCATACTCCATTCTGCTGTGGCTTCTCCACGGGTCCACTGTTTTCCCGTGAGACTTTCAGCGGGGCTTAGCTCCAACCGGGGAGGTGACCGGAAATACCTGGGGGAATTTTTCTTTGGTTAGCTGGAGGAAGCAGCGCCACCCAAGTTAACTAAGGGTTTTGTAGTTTCCTGAATTATAAGCACTAGAATTGAGTTTTGATATAACCAATTTTGGTAGCACTATCCTTTTTGATATCATCTCAAAATACGTGGGGAATGCTGGAGGTTCAGCTGAAGCGAAGCCAAAATTTACCTGGGGTTCAGAGCTTGAGGGAACCGCTGAAGCCCTGATGAACCTTTTAAGTCCTAGTGACCCATTTACAGCTTACTGTACTAACAGTGAGACAAAGCTCTTACACTCAATTTTTGAGAAACGTAATACGAATTGCCTAATAATTTTCATTATAAATTTAATAGCAACGTACATATCTTTGTGTAGTAATGGATTTCAGAACTTCTCTGATGGAATATGTTCCGCTCTTTGGTAAAAATAACTGTTTTACCTAAACTTTAGTTTAGTTTCTGTTGTTTCTGATTGTCTATTAAAGGTGCGTTCTTATGTTCAAAATTTGAGCTCGAAATTTTTCAAGATATGTTCTTTGTCCGTGATTAGCTAAAGCAATTGTGAAAGTTTGAGCTGTGTTTAGACGTTCAATGTCATCAAAAACGCAAAAAAGTGCTTTAAACTTTTGGTCAAAGTTTGAGCTAAAAGTTTTAACTTGTGAGTGGACCTATAAGGTAAAATTTTGATCAAAATATAAAAGCATTTTTGATGATTTTAGACGTGTGATCGCTGTCCAAACTTTTCTAGCATATTGCTTTAGTCAATCAGGAACAAATAATAGAAATTGAAAAATTCTAAGTTCAAATTTTGAAGCATTGTGATTTGCAATATTTTGCTACTAGTGAACGTAATAAATTACAAAAAGTGAGCGCAGCATAGGGAAAGTATTTGATATCTTATCTATGTATACATGTACTTCAACTAAATATTTAATCAATTTATAATAAGTATCACGTTTTAGATAAATGATATAAAATCCACCATACAAAAAGCTAGCTAGGTAAAAAATTAGCTAATTAGTTAGTAATATCAACTAATTACGTAATTAAATAACTAATTAACACCCATGATAAAATCATAGAGATTTCAAAGCCACATATTCCTGACCAAAGACATCTAAAAACACCTAGCACAAAAAATAGCAATTTTGAGGTGATTTTATAATTTGCATAAAATGAACTAATCAGCTAATTAATTAACTAATTAGCATACACAGCAAACTTTTAGAGCTTCAGAAATGTTATTTTCGCGATCAACGTCAAAGAAAACCCCCGTGTGCAATATTTTTTTTCATTTCTGAGCACTTTGAAAATTTTCAAAATATAAGCTAATTTAGTAATTAGCATGGTTTTACTTCCTCGAATAGTAACAAATACCAGATACATAATCAGCACCGCCAGATGTATACTCACCAAAATAATGGCTTTACACTAACTATTCACTGAAAAATAAGCAATTTTTGTTTGAAAATGGTAAAAATAGGCTAACACGTCTAACTAATTAGTTAATTACTACTTAACTAAAGCAAATTTTGACCAAAACTACATGTCTTGCACCTAAAGTATGTTAGGCCTTTCAAACAAAAAAATTTAAATCGGCCCAATAGTTATTGAGGAGTTCGGTCGACGGACGGACAGACGGAAACTTAATTTTTTCCCTCTGACGAAAACAAAAACGCTCCGCTCCGCTCAATTACAAATGCTCTTGTCGAATCTTGAACTAAAAATTTTAATATAAGTTTGACATGTGGATGCACGTTTACAGTAGTCAATGACATGTTCGTATAGTCGAGGACGATCTCCTATAGCCTCTAATTAGTGTTACATAATTCTTACAAAGTCATAAATACGGCCTAACAAAGCAGAATTCTTCAGTTTGCATAATTCATTAGAAAGTTTGCGGTGTATATATTAAGTATATATATACTAAAGATTTTAATTTAATAACTTTTTATTTAATGCATGTTGTAAAAGTGCGAATGTGCTTTTGATAGTTAGTGCAATCAATCGTTGCTCCAATTAAGAATGGGAACTATAAGCTCTTATTTATTTTTTTGATAAACGCCGTTCAAGCTAAATAACGGGCCACCGGGAATTGAACACCGGACCTTCCGTGCGCAGCAGACGTGCTTACCACTACACCATGGACCCACTTGAAACGTTTAGATTGTTGTGATGATATTCTAACTATCGAATTGACGTTTCGCTAGCAGTAATTATTATTTGTGTGATCACTACAGGAAATAAACTTAAATACTGGAGCTTTCATTTGTATACAATGTTACCCTAAATTTGAAAGAGATAGAGTATCTCAACCCTTAATTAAACAACAGTTATGTTAGAGCAATTTAAACACGAATCGTTTTTTCTTTCGTTTTCCGTTTCAATCTTTCTTTATATTAATTAGTTTGTCTTTAATTCATTGATGTACATTTAATAAAGTGTAAATAGTGTTTAAAGCGATCCGTTAAGTAAGGCTGCAATATGCTATTTCATCGAGGTTTCGCACTCGCTTGAAGGGGATGAATTTTAAGTTCGTTAATAAACGTGAGAAACATTTAAACGAAACGAGTGACTTGCTTGAAACCACAGAGATGTCTGCCAGCAAGCCGTACTCATGGATTACGCTACCTACTATGTAAATACTAATTTTTAAAAGATACCTTTGTCAAAACATCGAATTTTGCCATATAGGTGCATTAAAACTGTGTGGAAATCGTTTAAACACCATCGTATCCTCCCAGACGGCAAGGCATCTAGATATAACTTGATTGTGTGTCGTTAAAGCCTTACTGTTGGGATTAAACAACATTGCATGGATTACCCATACGTGTGTGAGGAATTTCCTTATAATTATTGTATATTCATATGCAAAAATAATTTTTTAAAATCGTCGGGATTAGCCCAGTCTCTTATATACAACCTGGGAATCACATAGCAAAATGATGTGGTTTTTATTGCATATATATGTTGTCGCACATATGTATAGTCCTTAAGATTAGTGTTGGGCAGCGGCCGATTTTGAAGTCACACGGCCGTGTCGTATAACATTTTCCCTGTGATGTTTCCCGTCTAACGTATTAAATTTTTCCCATGATGTTTTCCCAGTATAGGTACATATTTAGATAAATGTAAAAATATATTTCAGCGATATAGGAAATGAATACGGGCGAATAAATTGACATTAAAGCTTATATAATTACTAAAAGATGGCAAGGATCTTGTTGGGCAGCTATTGGATATCTCACTCGCTGGCCCGAAAAATGGGCCATGCGTTCCAAGTCAGTCGTTGACGTTTGGAGCTGACGTTCGGTTCCATAATGAACCTCACAAAGCGAGCGAACAACGCACGTGCAAACGCAGGCCGAAAGATAAACTCGATATGCAACGTACACTGTCGCACACGAGCGACTGTGTGCGCGAAAGAGTTAACAGGCATATTGTCGAGAACAAGGCCTCTGAACAGGTTTATTTATAGTGAAATCAACAACAAATCTATTTTGTATCTCGACAATGTGATCAGTTGGTGTGTTTCTGCATTTATGAACGCCACAATCTCGATTGAAATCTTCTTTATCTGCTAGATAATACTTTTCTCCAAAACCGCTGTTACTGTCTGGAAACGAGATTACTATTCGTGACTAAAAGCAGCAATGGGGTCCGTGGCTGTGGCAGCTATCGTCGGTACGCTGAGTTGCATCTATGGCGATGGGGATGCTATTCCAAGTGCGGACTTGTGCTTAAATCATCAGTGGGTTACCCGGATGTTAGCAGCTATCGATAGCGTACACCGTTGTGTATGCTGATACACAACATTATGCTACTAGCACTTTGATTGATGTGTAGTGATAGTCGGTGATTTACTGAATGCTGTCTTCAACATATGTTGGTTCATGTTATTTGACAAATGGGCGCTGTTTAAAGGCCTTGTTATTTGCTTGGCACTATGTGAAATGCAGTCACAAAAATAATTATCTTATAATTAGTGTACCAATGTCTTTAACTGTTCAATCTACGGGCAAGCTTCCATTTTAGTTGTTGGTGGTTTTGATCACATTCTCATCATATGAGCTTGGAAGCGAGAGTGGATTTCAAAGAAAGCACTACGGCGAAGCTAATTACAACGAAAGTTTGATATTTGTAATGACTAACCTGGCCGTCTATTCACTGTGGCCGTCTATTTACGTTCGCCGACGATTTAGCATTACGAGGTCATCCTCTCAAACTGGTCAAACCTCGTGCCCGTGTAAACTCTCGGCTGTATAGCTTCGCCGTCCGTGTGGTCCGCCCCTGGAATGCTCTCCCGCGGCAGTTGGTCACGGCACCGTCTATTCAAGTTTTCAAACGTCGCCTTCACGTCTCAGGATCACTCCCAGCCCTCTGACAGTGGCTTGTCTGGCTCTGTTTCCTTCAGACTAATTCAGTCAATTCCCTGTTGCTGGGAATTTTAACCGATCGTGGATATTCGTCTTCAAACTGAGTCATTTGCCATGTTCAATCCGCGTCCACAATCCTGGTTAGACTTATCTGCGGATAAATGCTTGCGATTTGGAAGCTTTGCAGGCCTAAAAATTTGCTGAGTACTCTAGGCTTGAAGAGTTTTGCTGAGCGCGCTGGTATGGGCATAGTAGTACATGGGATATTTACGAGCTCAAAAGGTTTGCACGCCAATTATAGTAATGGAACGGTAAAGGTGGAAGGACTACACCAATACTTTAATGGACCGGTTCGTCGGTTCGAGCAAAGGCAGACCGGTCCATCAATTGAAGATCGTTGGATAATAAGTTAATTTTCGCTGGGTTCCTATCGTATTGCCTTGAGCTTATAACGCCTATTTCATTTGAACATGTCAATAATTATTAGTTTTAGCTCTTGGTTTAGCTTAGCATTCGAAGCTGTACAATTGTATTTTCGGAGTGCATGTGGAGTTCGGAGTTTCTTATTTCCAGGGATTTTATAACACGAACCCTCGAAGACCATTTGGTGTTGCACTGTAAGATTTTAGGATTGTGGAGCGGCATATGACACAGTCGTTTATAGAGTTCGCGTTGCTAGGCATTTGATAGCAAGAAACCGCCAGAGAGCACTCGGTGCTGTCTAGTTAGAAGTATGGAGAGGAACATGCACGCCGTCGTTTGTAGGATCAGCGGATCTTGATAACAATACGCCGGTGAGCATTTGATGATATCCAGTTGAATTTTTGGAGCAGCATCTACATTCAGAATACTTTCTATGAAATTCAAAACTATTTTTCATATTTGATTTGCATCACCCGGCATTCTTTTAAAATCCAAAGAACTGTTCTTTGAAATTTCATAGAAATTGAAATAAATATTATATTTTGAGAAAATAAGTCTTTAAAATTTCAAGTTAATAGTTCGTTGAATTTTAAAACAATATTTGATAGTGCAAAAATCGACAATATCCTGTTAAATTCCATGGAAAGTATTTTCAGTGAATGTGCGCATGCATAACTTTATATCCTATAGGGTCTTACAGTTATATCCTATTGCGTCTTTTAGTATTAAATCGTATAGGGTCTGCGCTCCAGGGATTTTATATATAGCCCGAAGCGGCCAGTGAGCTGTAAGTTTGCAATAGAATTATTGATACAAAACAGAATGACGTCATTAAATGATGATTTCTGGCTCGCATTCGCGTGTCTCACTGTACGCTTAATCATTCATATTTCGATAATAGCTTATCTTTGCGTGTTTGCCATATATTCATGTACATTTTTGTATATATTGATAAAGTTTTAGGCATAATGATAATGCTGTTTTATTATTGTTATTGTGTTTTGTTGTCATGAATAATGGTGATCGGCGGTTGGGACATAAAAATAGAATTTAGATTAGTGCAGCAACTGCCTTACTAGCTTATATTATATAAATTCATGTATCTCGTCTTCATCTTGTTTCTTAGCTTATTTTTGTGCTTTCACTTGTTTGCTTTCTGCGGTCGTTCGACGCAAGAGCGATTGATAGCTGTTCACTTTCTATTAATGTCTATGCATGATGCTTGATTGATCTTTCGCTATGCTGGATGAGTTTGTATACATTATTTTTTAAACACTTTCGCAAAATTGCCTGAATTACAGCGTTTCCACTGTACCAAGTTTTTACACATGCTGACAAGGCATTAGAGGATAGCTCAGTCGGTAATGTCAGTTTACTCTTTTTTTATACTTTCCCCAAAAAATTCGAATCCAAAGCTCTTGGCGTCGCGTGGGGGGGACAAACAACTGTAACAAATATTTTTCAACATTTTATCGTCAGATCACTAAGTTGAGTTGACCCCACAGTGAGCGATTGCCCCTCCCAGTAGCATTTTTTGGTGCCGCCCTTGGCATGTGCCTTGCTGCGAAGTCATGTAAAAATGAATTGAATAACTAGGTGCGTTTGAGCAAATCAATGAGTTTTTGCACTATTTTTTCAAGATCCAAAGGCTCAAAAAATCGCGAAATACTTCAGTTATTGAAGTACAATAGAAATAGCCAAATAGAAATATAAAAGCATAGGATGATACCACCGTCTGATTTCATTTTGGCACAAATGACAGTTTTTAATTATCTTGTTCATTGTTTGAGAGATCTATTGAAGAGTGAGTTGTAAAATATTATCATTCTACGTGAGGTCTTATACGCCGAGAAAATTGAATAAAATTGGTTAAAAGTTGTAAAAAACAGGGGTTCTGTATCAAGTCATTAATGACCTGTCACTTTTTCAAGAAAATAAAAATTTATGAACCGAATGATTAATGACCCAGGCAGGGGGTTAGTGACAAATGATTAATGACCCCTGATCACGTGAGTAACGACCAGGGAAAATGGTTGGTTATAGATGTTTAATGCCCATTTTTTATAAATACATACACATATACATGTATATTTAAGGTTTGCCAATGCTCCTATAATAATATACACGTATACTTATAAACTCTTCGATATAGTATATATTTGTTTATATATGACCACACCTCCACCCACGTATTTTTTCTAAAAATATTACTGTTATGGTTGATCATTTTGCGAACCAGCAGTCCTAGAGGCTTTGTTGATTTTATAACAAACATGTCCCATCACTTAAAGCATGGCAATTATCAATCACTATAATACTAATATATAGCTTAATACCAATATGCGACAAGCGAGATAATAAACTTAAAAAACAAATACACTAAAAAGCGGTGCAAATCGTTTAAAAATTAATTCTGCTGAGCCATTTAAGTTTTTTCCAAATTAAATAGAATTTTATCCAATAATTTTCTAAAATAACTGTTTGTGCTTAACAGCTAAATCTTATGCCTGACTGATCGTAATTTTATTAAATTTTTTTCTAAAAGTTTACTGGTTACGCGGAATTTACTATGTTTTGGACCTCATTAATTATAGCTTTAGCTAATAATCTTTTATCCACGCGGAACCTTTAAAGTATTTAACCTGATTAATAGCTAGTCTAGCTAAATTATTTCTGATTCTAATTGCCTGTTTCAGTAGTTACATAAGCTCAAGTTTTCTCCAGAAAACTTCATAATTTCAGTTTGTGTTTTGTTCAACTATTCGGATTTTACCGTTTTGCTGCATTGTTTTCTGTATCACAGAATGGGTAAGTAAAAATTGTATTTATATATTATAATTACGTATCGTAATTGGTTTGGCATCTGTATATCCAAATGATTGGGCATTTTAAACCCTAGGGGTGTTTGGGTTGTGAAATTCATAAGATCAGTATAAGGCTTCAGCATTATTATATTTATACAAAATTGTCATGCACACGAACTAGACAAAACAGAAATAACATAAATCCCATCTATTTTTTAAAATACATCTATCCAAAACGCTTCTTCATTGTTATGCACAACGATTTCCACAGCAATTTACGGGATTTGTCCTACCTGAAGCTTTATTTTGTGACTTTAAGATATTTGAACGTATATCCTAAACTTCCCATACCCATTTATTTATTTCGTCACGAAACTACGAAGACTGAGATTATATTACCGGTATCATGGTTGCTACTTTTCATTTCATTGATTTATTAGTTTAATAATATGTTGAGTCTTACCGTTGCCTTGTCCGTGGCAAAAGGTAGCTGTCATACTCTTTACACTTCTGATTTATCGAATCATGCTGGAATTGGTTAGTGAGCAATCCATTACTTTTATATCCTTTGACACACTCAAACATATGGTGAAGTATGAGCATAATATGATACACTAGGCAGAGCGAAATCGGCAACGGGTGTTGTCATTTCTTTGCCGCACGTGCATTCTCTGATCCGCCTAGCTAACACTCTTCTCATCATCCTCGGCAGTAAAAGGTGTGCCAACTTCACTCTAAAGATAGGACACAGATACTTCCGGCCTCACCTGGAACATAAAATAGTGATTCGTTTGTAGAGTCTGGTATTAGATATGCTGGTCTAGTGCTAGGATCACCACCCTTTTTTGTTGCTTGTACCTATCCAGCTGACACTATTGATCTACTATGTCTGTAACGTGTTATAGTAGACACTTCGAGCCACTGACCTGCCGACCAAGATGCAACTATCAGCTGGTTGCCAAACAAACAACCTAAACACGCATCACATTCATTTTAAGTCTATGGTTTGTGAACTTGAAATAATTATAAGCAACTGTTTGAGTGTTCCCGGGACACATCCGCAAAGACACCAAGACCACCAAACATATCAAACGGTGAAAATCCGGAGTTCTTGTTTCGGCAATTCAATCCACATTGTAAATTTGCTTACTCATATTTCCGTTGTACGCATCGTTTGAAACCATCTGTACAAAAATTCTTCGAGGTAAAATAGTTTACGCTGTGGTAGAGAGCTCCTCAAGATCGGTAAATCTTATCATAGCAGCCCGGAATGCGAGTTTAATAAGATTGACACTGACTATTGGTTCACTAATAACCATACTGCATTCCATATTTACTTTAAGTTGAAGAATTTGAGCTATAGCGCTTCGACAAAAGTTTAGACACCTGTGTTTGCGGTGGTGAATGTAACAAAAGTCACACTAGATACATACAGAGTACACTCATCGGTGCTGAAAAAGTAGGCTTATCTTGCCGCAGCACCGTCGTTCCGTAAAACTATCCATAGAGTAAGCACTATTTTGAAGCGACAGTTTCGCTCTTCACTAGAGTATGTAGAAGATTTAGGATAGAAGTCAGCGAGGTGTAGTTGGCTTGATTGGACGGTATTGCTTCACTGTTGATCTTTATAGCAAGCAGACCAAACATTGCATATCAAACTGAATGTAGGGTATGACATGGTTTATGGGGGTTTGATGTGTTGCCCATTTTTGGCTGCTGTGATTTGCTAAATGGTGGCTGTAGTGTTGATTCAGCATTCTGTTTTACCTTGAATTTCAGAAATACCTGCTTCATATTCACCAAGTTATCAAAATTTGGAATTTCAAACATCAGGGGTATTGCAGCATCCTCAATTTGTTGTCCACTGACACTGGAAACTCCTCAAGTTGACAGCTCTCAATCTCATTTTGCTGCTAATGTTTTCGTCTCTAGTCAAGATTACCATTTTCCATATTAAAATATTTACTTGGATTGTACGTGTTTCATTTTCTTTTCATGTTTTTTGTATTTTCGTCAGAAAATATGTTTTTTGCTTTTTAACGTTTTACGCTTGGATTTCTGTCCTTGAAAAACCGGGTTTATCTTAACACTAATAGACATCGTTTTAAAAATTACTGCGTTTAAATCCTCATGTTTTTTGCAAACTTTAAATGTAAATATCAAACCTTATCTCTACGCGTGTTGATCGGGATTCCTGTTTTATTCATAATATCAAATCCCAATTCATAAATAAATTTGTTTAGTTGCCTTTTATCTCCGAAAAGCCCGACTTTAAAATTTTGGGGTCAACAAAATTCGGCTTTATCAAGTAAAGCATTTTATTATTATCTACAGATCCCAATAGATTGTTACCCATTACAAGAACTAACTCAGCTTCGATTGGTAAAGTAAACTGCAGTTTAAGATCATTTAACTTTCCGATAATAATAATCTCCATTTAAAAAGTTCACCAATAGCATTTATCCTTTCCATGTAGCGCTGTTGCTTTTTCTTTATTTCAAAAATAATTTAGATAAATATCATTTACAATATGAGGAGATTGTAAAGATTGATATTGTAAAGACGCTTTGCACATGTTATTACAATTTTGCCTGTTCTAAAGACTGACAGTGTCGCACTTTTATATTTAAAAGTCAAACTTAGAGACAAATCAGGCAAATACTTATTAGTGTGAGCGACTCTCAGCTTTACGTACAAAAGAGTTAAATCTGTAAGAGTATTGCATGTATACACTCCAGTTACAGAAAAAATTTCGAAACTTTCTTTATATTCATCGCATCCAAATACACACCAATTCATTTGTATTCCTTAAAAACCAGTTTGCCCTTTGGCCATATCTGGCAGATCCATTCTCACATTCAATGTTCCAGCACGAAAATGTTGGAAATTGTAACACAATCGTTGAAAAACACTGCAAACTTATAGCAAATAAATTTGTTATTAGTTGCAGCCTATACCACTAAGTTCGTTTATTTGAAGTATATATCGAACTGACATCCATAAACGATCATACCAGTTGTATTAAGTTCAAAGGCTAGTCTCGTTCACATTGGCTTCCGCTATATATAGTCCAGTACCAATACCAATTTTGCTTGAGGCAGCATTCAACGTATTTTTGCACAACGAGTGGTAGGTGGAAGTTTGTTGATTGGCTTGGGCTCCATTGCTTTAAGCACTTAACCTTTTCCCATTCTTGTTGATCGAAGTATCAAACAATTTTTACGTAGCAGTTCAGCTACAAGTTGTGTGTTTCCAACTCGTGTAGCACATGATACTATACAGGTAAAGGGCACCGCTAATGGTATTGACACCATAGTTCACACTTGAACAGTACTCAAATACTTTTCATGTCTTGTTCGCTAACTCAGATGTTAAACATTTCATGGTATCCTAACCATTTTGCCAGGTATTGACGTTTATCGTTCTTTTTTGTCCGCTTTCGTATAATGTTTTCAATCTTAAACGTGTCTCTAACTCGTACCTTTCGAAGTTCCTGTTCATACGATGTTTATAAGATATCTTTACTTCCATTTTCGGTAATTTTGTAACGTGGAATTCTGAAGATATTCGTTTTGTAATATAAAATGCTTCTTGAGCCGATTGCGTTTTATACCTTTTGTCAAAGACAAGTTAGGCACTTGCAACTCTTACAGAAATCGTTGAGCTTAAAGTTATACGAAACGTCTTAGTGTAATCGTAGGGGAAAGCGTATTTTGAGTATGCCAGCCTCATTCTCCGCAGTTACTTCTACTGGACGGTAACCATATCTGTTCTTTGTATGAATACGTTGTCGATGATCTCTTGGAAAAAATCAATTTATCGATACGTATTATGTTTGATGAAGTATCGGTATATTTTAGATTTCACTGTACGAATACACCTCCGCTACAGCAGCCTTGATATTCTATTCCGAGCAGTGTAGTAAATTACTCCACACTGCTGACAGAGTTTTTGAAATTATATTTGTAAATCCCTCGATCTGAGAAAATGTGTCTGGGGTGGAAATCATGAAATATTGCCTCTACACCTTTTGCAAACAGGCATGGAATTTTTAGATTTTAAGGAGGCAAGTCTAAGAAATATAGATACTACATCTATAGGCACCCACTGGTATTTGTATGCGTCGGTGTATCTAGATAGTCGAATCATACCAGCAAGATCAACTTGTCATAGGTTAGTGAGAAAAACCTTTCTGATTTTAATAACGCGTTGAAGCTTTTCCTTTTGGATTTGTGAAGAGTCTAAGTATCCTGGCTTTTCAGCCATTCCCTGACTTGATGTTTTGAATAACCATATTATTGGCATTTTGCCAAGGTTTGTTTATTCCCGAAAAACAGGCGGGAGTGTCCAAGTAATAATAAATGTCTTCATGCGTCACAATTACAGTATACAGTGCACTTATCTTTTCGTGTTTAGTGGGTAACAAGCTATACTATTACCTTTATAAATATCATAAACAATCCGTACACTTCGTGTTAGGTTACCACTCAGAGTTACAACACCAATAAAATCGTTAAACTGTTTTTCCAATATATATTCACTTTCATTTAACCGTTTGATGAAAAGGAATCCGGTCAAGAATTTTTTAGTCAACCATTGTCTTGATTCTTCAGTTACTACTAGAAAACAAGATATATTGCAGTTTTCAACCCCTCCATGTTCCACTTGCGCGTCATGAGATTAGATAAGCATTTCTGATGTTGACTCTAAAGAGTCTTTTTTCAAACACACTTTGTAAGTTGAAGGTGGCTAATTTTGCGATAAAGGAATATTCCAGATTGTAGTCGGTTAAACAGAATCCTCGATATGTATCATCCATTTGTTTCAGTACCACAATTCTTATACGGTATCACGAATCTTCCAAATAAATAATCCGATATGTCAAAAAGACAAGATCTTTTGGCTTTACAACTTCATGAAATGAAGATGGTGAAGTATATTTTCACATTATAGGTTATCGGCTAACCCATTGTATATTGTATCCACGAGAAGAAAACCAGGATTCAAATCTTGGTTTTGTCCAATCTTCAAAACATAGAGGTTCATTTAATCCCTCCAACAACAGTTGTCTTTTCTTGTTTGTTAACTAGGAACCTGATCTCCAATGCGATTGGCGTCAACATTGTAGCAAAGATTGGAACAATCTATTTCAAATTAATATTTCGACCACATAGATTTTGTTTCTCTGGTTCATCTTCGACAAATTCAGAAAATAACACCGATTTAACCATGGCAACTAATAAAACTATAATATATATACCCTTTTCATGTATTTAGTGCTGATTTTTTATGTTTTATTATAAATACATATACAAATCACAAGATAATGTTCAGCTCACAAAAATAATATTATTTAATAAAGAATAATATTAATCAGAGCAATTCATCATATCGCAATGTCCATACTGAACAGAAATCACCCCATGTAGTAAAATGTATCGCTTATCAACATAAGTAGTCAGTCTAATCTAGTTTGTTCAACAGTATATAGTTAATGTTTATTGCTAGAAATCTTTTTCATTAACATTTTTGGTTTCAGTCGACAAATTTCCTCAATGGGAATGCAGCTGTTTCATCCTTCATTTTATCCAACTCTTTTTATTTTTGATCAGAGGAGTAATCACTGGTATCAAGCCAAACTAGATTTTCGTTTCTGTCACGATATACATCCTTTATATGCATATCAGCAGACTGTCGGTCTGTGTAAACAAGAATTGGCAATTATATTTAGACTTGACGTATTTGTAATGGAAGGCATTCATTATAAGTTTGGAGAGTTCAAGTACTGTAAATCTAACGTAGATTGATTTACACAGACACACACAGGGTTTTTTCATTGAAACCAAAACTAAATCTTCATCAAACCTTGTACTCCTACTGTAACGATGGATTGAAACAAATTTCTGAAAGTTTTTTTCGTACAATTTATAAGTTCGATTTCTTTATAAGCCTGAACTTTTTTCATAGTTTGGTCACTGTATTATTTAGTAGTTTAAATAAACCCCTCTCTAATTCACTCTTTGCTCTCCTACGCTTATAAGTATTGAATAAAATATACGGTGTCATCCAATGACGCCGACTGAATTTGATAGCATAATGTATTTTAGTTTCCTTGAGATCCAGCTCTGTATAAAGTTTCAAATTTCAAGCATGTACAATATATTTAACGTTATTGTTAGGTTTGGACCCAGTGTTTTGACGGGTGTATATGTCATTCTAAAATCCTCATTAATCTGCTGCCTATAAGGAGATAACATTGAGTCTTCAATTTTCACACATTCTCGGGAAGCGGGTAATCACTGTGTAATGTATGTAAATTGGCTGGGTATTCCATATATATTTCTAGGAGATGCCTCACATCTCCATCGGTCTCCCAATCTATCTTGCAAAGGTAATCCTCCTCAACGCAGTTAAAACCATCAACAGGTAACTCCTGAGCCATCGTCCAACCATATAAATTATTAGCATCCAAGTACATTATATAGTTCTACTTTCTATTTGGGTCAAGTTTTTCAAGATACTTGTGGGCGCTGGCATACGGTGTGAAACTATTGAAATACATGCTTGTACGCCATGTCCCAACAACATGTATATACATATTGGAGCCTTTTAACTATTATAGCTGAACACTTATCAACTTTAAACAAGCATCCCAACCAAAAATTGGGAGCGATACATACTTTACTAGATCTAGCTTACAATTATTAATAGCAAAATTTCCAAAACTTTCAAATACATCACATAACAGTAACACATCAGTCTATACAATAGAGAAATCATGTTATTATCCTATGTTCTCTAAATTCAGTTCAGATCACACCTTTTTCGCATGTTTATAGTCATCTTCAGTTATACTTTGATGGTTCAATGTATTGTAGAACGCTATCACTGGCGGCTATTGCATTTCATTAATACGTTCTCGCGAGTTCATATAATCGTAGGTATATCTAAATTCCCTTTCTCAGCAGTAGCTCTGTATTGTTGCCAAATTCATTTACTAATATTGGGAATTATTCATATCAATCAACGCCTCAAAGGATGACGGTACAAATTGTAAACTGTCTTTATATTTGAGAGACAAAGTATCTTTCTTCTATTTATGATTATGTTCCTCTGCCGGCTCACCCACTTCAGCCATGTAATCTAAAACTTCAATTGTCTTAAAAATCACTATCTTCTCCCTCTCCATGTTTATCGAGAGACACCACATCTGGCAGATCGTCTTCATCAATATCCAAATGTGGTTTAATATTGGACTGCATTGAATCGTGTATCACAAAGAGATGAACAAGGTAGCCGCTGGGATCATACGTAATAGTGTTTTGTCGTTCTATAATCATAGAGCTCATTAGTCATCTGATATAGAACCACTGTTCCTGACCCTCCCTGGAAAGTCGAAGGCCAACCATCCCCCCGCGAGGCTTTGGATACCACTCTAGGACCTTGACCATGTATGACTAATTATACTGGCTGGTCCAAAGTGGGGGTGGGGGGGCCCCCGGCATTTTCGGTTGCCCCCCGGCAAACCGGAGGTACGCCCCGGCTACTACCCCCGGCAAAAATTCGGGCACCCCCGGCTCAAAGGTCATTGCGGAGAAAAATTTACGTATAAAGGCGACAAAATCCGGCAAACAAATGCCCCCCGGCAAAATCCGGCACACACCGGCAGGTAAGCCGGGCGGCCCCTCAGCTCAGGCCCCAGGCTATAATTTCCGAAGTTTGGGCTAGCCAGATTATACAATTTCAAATCAAATCATATAAGCTTGAGTTTATTTCACTCTGAAACGTGATCAAGTTTTGATCACAAAATATGCATGCTTAGAAGCTTAAAGGCATTGCATTGGAATAAAAACACTTCCAGAAATCATTACAAAATGCTTGAATGCAATTATCGTGTTTAGCATCAAAAAATAACCGCCTATGTATATGACCAGCCGGACGTACCACGACCTCTCACTTTCGCTTTGTGACGTCACCTATGTAATGATTGTCTTTATCCAATTTTAGTGGACGACTAGTATGAGTTTTGTCGCATATTTCTAGGAATATTCTGTTTACAGTTATGTTCTGCACGAAATTTCTATACCTTGTACGATGAGTACTTAAAGCTGCTACCAAGCACCAAAGTTTCAGAACTAGTTTCGTTGGGTTCAGTGGCACTGTTAATCATTTGCTCGCTTGTACAAAGCATGGGTAATCCTTAGATGCATCGGAATGGGTAGTTCATAAACTCGTAATATATATAACTCTATAACTCATAGCTGTACCTTAAATCGAAGATACTGACGACAAAAGCAATATTGAGTATAATTTGCACGCAAAATGATTTACACTTTAATTCAAAACCAAATTGGGATGATGCTAACTGTATCCGGTTCACAGTAAAATCTTCAACCAAATATATAGAAGTATTTTAAAACTATACTATTTATGATAAAAGTGAAATATACACTTATGTTGGTAGAAAATGATCTTTTGTTTATTATTCCACAGTTTCGATTACAATGAAAAATTGTGCTGATATATATATACTATACAGCCTAAAGGTACACCAACTGAAACGAAAAATAAACGCTGGAAACGAATCCCAACTACTACTGGGCGATTAATGGCTGATGTTACTTAGAATTGTCAGCTCAACGATTGTACTGTAGTAATGTAATAATTATGAAAATTACAAGGATTTCAGATTGATTTCCTCTAACTATGTTATTTGTAGTATTTTACCTGATGTAGTCAACGTTTAGTAATAAACGACGGATGTCGCACGAAAATCGATTAAAAACTGTGTTAAACTGGCACTAATAGACATAATAACTCCAGAGCATTTTGGTGCGACTCAGTATTTTATAGTGCTTTTTGTGTTCCATAGCACAGTTATAGTAGTATGATAATCAAGGACACAAAAAAATTCGTCTTTGTTTATTTTTAATGTCAAGTGATTGTGAATTGTTTTATGCAAATTTGTCATCAGTCGTATGACACCGACATCTTAGATGAGTACCGTCACAACTGTAATGTAATAGATCCGCTAATCACGAAGAATATACTTTTATTTTATGAAATGCTACCTCGGAACATTTTTTGGAACCAAATAAGGGCGGCTAACTTGTGTAAATGGAGTTAACACTTACTTTAATAAAATTATCGGTTTGGGACGCACAAAACAATTCAGTGCCGGATATCTGCCACCAGTATCGTCAAACGGGAACAATTATGGCGGAGATAAAGTTTTTTAAAGAATTTCTGAACAAATCTATTTTTTAAAAATTACACTACAAATAAGCAGCGGCAGTGACCGAAAATGTCTCTCGGAAGCGCATCACAAACCGGTTCGACAACGCAGTTTGTAACCACAACGACCAGCTCATCGCCGACTCAGCAGCACAAAACAAGCACTTCAGCATCTGTACCCGAAGATGTAGCCGTTAAAGTCGGTTCACATCTTAGACCACCTGGTAGCAAAGGCACAATTGGCACTCGTGAACCACTAAAGCCATTCGATCCATATCGGGCATTGTTCAAATATGCACTATCGTGTGCTGCAGCAACAGTTGCCGAAACGGCTACTTACCCCTTGGATTTGACCAAAACGCGACTTCAAATACAGGTTAGCGGGTTTACGGACTATTTTCATAAACTTTGCTGTTGTTATTTTGTTTTCAACAAAATGTACCTTTCGAGAATATAACAGTGGTATATATTTTAAACAAAGAAAGCTTAAGCTTCCAGGCTAGATTATATACGAATTTATTTAAAGTCAAGCCTTTTAGGCAAATTTTACCGTCTGAGGCGATCGATTAGCATAAATTTTGTATTTAAACATGCGACAGTATATTTAGCAATATTTTGCGGCAAAGCCATACATTCACATACATATCTACGCATATAATGTGCAGACCAAATGTTTACGTGACATATACTAGCTCGGAGAATATAAAGTACGTTTTTGGATAGGCTAACTATGATTTTGGCTCTTATAACACCCAAATTTACCCGCAGAATGGCCAAATTTAGCTCTCATCTCATGTTTGAAGCCATTAAAATAATTTCGGCTTGCAAAATTGGTGTTTAGGTGGCAGATACTAGGTCGGGGAATGTCAAGTATATTTTTTGGATAGCCTAACTTTGATTTTAGCTCATTGAAGCCATTAAAATAGTTTCGGCTAGCTAAATTGGAGTTTAGGTGACAGATACTAGGGCGATGAACATCAAGTATATTTTTTGGACAGCCTAACTTTGATTTTGGCTCTTATATGCCCCCAAAAAACAAATCTACATTTAGCCTCAAAATGCCAAATTCCGCTGTCAGCTCGTATTTGAAGCTCTTAAATTTATTTCGGCTGGGCAAATTAGTATCTAGGTAACAGATACTAGATCGAAGCAAATCTAGTAAACATATATTTTTAATAACCTAGCTATAGTTTTGGCTCTTCTAAACCTCCAAAGTACCCAAATATACTCCCAAAATCGCCTATTTTCACTGTCAGCTCATTTTTGATACCATTAAATTAATTGTGGCTATCTATTTCAGTATTTAGCCCACCAACCCAAATTTACCTGCAAGATCGCCGAATTTCGCTGTCAGCTTGTGTTTGGTGTGCTGAAATTGATTTTGGCTGGAAAATATGTATTGAGGTAACGGATACTAGGTGGGAAAGCACAATTATATTTTTGGATAGCCTAATTAAGATTTTGGCACTTCTACCCCCCTCCCCTGAAATACCCAAATTTAATCCCAAGTGGCCAAATTTCGCTGTCAACTAGTATTTGAAACCCTTAAATTAATTTCGGCTGGGAGAGTTGGTGTTTAGGTGATAGATACTAGGTCGGAGGAAGGTCATGTATATCTTTTGGATAGCCTAACTATGAGTTTGGCCCTTATACCACCCAAATACCCAAATTTACCCCAAAAATACCCAAATTTAGCTGTCGGCTCATATTTGAAGCCGTTAAAACAATTTCGGCTAGCCAGATTGGTATTTAGGTGACAGATACTAGGTCGGGGAAGACCAAGAATGTTTTTTGATAGGGTTACTATGATTTTGGGTCTTCTAGTCGCCCTCCTCCGAAATACTCAGATTTTCCATAGAATCGCCAAATTTATCTATCAGCTCATGTTTAAAGTAATTAAATGAACTTTGGCTAGCCAAATCGGTATTTAGGCCCCCAAGATACCCAAATTTACCCTCAAAATGGACAAATTTTTGCTGTCAGCTCATTTTTAAGCCATTAATTAATTCTGGATGACCATATCGGTGTTTAAGTGACAGATAACTAGGTAAGGATAGGTCAAGTATATTTTTGGATATATACCCTAACTATGATGTTGACTCTTCTAGCCCCCGAAACGCCCAAATTTACCACCAAAATGGCCAAATTTCGCTGTCAGCTAATTTTTGAAGCTATTGAATCAAGTTTGGAGGCCCAATCCCTGGATCAGCAAATCGGTGTTTAGTTAACAGATGCTGGGTCGAGGAAGGTCAAATATGTTTTAGGGACTTGCTAACTATGGTTTTGCTTTTTATACCCACCCCAAATACCCAAATTTGCTCCCAAAATGGCCAAATTTAGTTGTCAACTCATGTTTCAAGCCATTAAAATAATTTAGGCTAGCTAAATCAGTGGTTTAGGCGACGGACACTAGGACGGTGAAAACCTAGTATGTTTTTTGGACAGGGAAACTATAATTTTGGGTCTTCTAGCCCCCCAAATACCCTTATTTACCCTCAAAACGGCCAAATTCCACTGTCAGCTCGTATTTGAAGCCCTTAAATTAATTTTCACTGAGCAAATCGGTGTCTAGGTAACAGATACTAAGTCTCGGAAGGTGAACTGTATTTTATAACCTATGATCTTGGCCTCCAAAATACCCATATTTAACCCCAAAATGGCCAAATTCCACTGTCAGCTCGAGTTTGAAGCCCTTAAATTAATTTTCGCTGAGGAAATTGGTGTCTAGGTAACAGATACTAAGTCGTGGAAGTTCAAGTATATTTTATCGCCTAACTGTGATTTTGGCCCTTTTACCTGCCAAAATTTCCAAATTTACACCCAAATGGCCAAATTTCGCTGTCAGCTCATGTTTAAATGCATTAAATAAATTTTGGTTGGCGAAATGGGTTTTTAGGTGACAGATACTATGTCGGGGAACGTCAAGTATATCTTTGGATTGCCTATGATTTTGTCCCATATAGCCTCCACCCCAAAAACAACAAATTCCTAAATTTATCCCCAAATGCCAAATTTCGCTGTCAGCTCGTGTTTGAAGCCCTTAAATTAATTTCGGCTGAGCAAATTGGTGTCTAAGTGGCAGATACTAGATCGAAGAAGATCTAGTAAATATACATTTTTTGAATAGCCTAACTATAGTTTGGCTCTTCTAACCCTCCAAAATACCTAAATATGCCCCCAAAATGGTCAATTTTCACTGTTAGCTCATTTTTGATGCCATTAAATTAATTTTGGCTCTCTGTTTCAGTATTTAGCCCACCAAAATAAATTTACCTGCAAATTCGCCGATTTTCGTTGTCAACTCGTGTTTGATGTGCTGAAATTAATTTTGGGTGGAAAATCTATTAAGGTGACAGATATATACCTACTAGGTGAGGTAAAATCAATTATGTGTTTTTGGATAACCGACGTAACTAAGATTTTGGCACTTCTGGGCCCCAAAATACCCATAATTTAACCCCAAAATGGTCAAATATCGCTGTTAGCTCGTGTTCGAAGCCCTTAAATTAATTTTGGCAGGGCAAGTTGGTGTTTAAGTGACAGATACTAGGTCGGGGCAAGGTCAAGTATATCTTTTGGATGGCTTAACTATGATTTCGGCTATTCGAAGTACCGTTGCATTGGTCCCGATCAAAGTTTTGTGATTTAACGTCGATATTTGCTGACCACGTACACTTTAAACTATAAATATGGCTCATTTAATCCCTCTAACATCATAATTTACCCCAAACTAGCCAATATTTTTATTTTTGCTAGTCTAACCCTTGGATTTTGGCTGCTCTAGCCAAAAATATTAACAACTTTAATTAGTTTTCTGGGGAAAGTGACATAGTAGGAAAAATGCCCGTCACTGGTATAATAAAAGAAACCCTGAAATGTAAATGGAAAAGAACATATCTTTAGGTAAAGTGTGGTTATTCGGCTGTGCAAAACGGTTTTGCCGCTGAAAAATACTCTTACACTAATATTGAAATACCGAAGTAAATGCGTTACGGCAACCGTTTTGTTTTGTAAAATGTAATTTATTTACTTAATGTGCTTGAGACGTTTTATTGATCGTTGCGGTGTAAATTGCTCTATTTTCAATTTAGCATGGTGTTCTGTGCTGGACTGGGTAATGTACTGTACTTTAAGGATATTGCGGTGGAAAATGCGTTATTCAGCGCGAAAAATTTTTGCATTCATGACAAAAATATTTTTGAAACTAGTGGATAGATTACCTTTAATCATGTTCTCAATCTTTCACTTTATCACAAAACTAGTGATATGGTGTATGGTAACGTTTATACACAGAAAACTGCAAAACAGATGATTTAACAGGGGTCGAGCGCTTGAATGACATTTCACTTTCTTAAATTGTATATTATGTCCCCCAAGCACAACGCTTCAAAAAGTCGAAACAAACTTGAATGTAATGTTAGTTCACGGATCAATATGTCGTTTTACGGCAATTAAAACAGTGTAGAGGTTATTGCCTTCAGTAGTATATAATTTCCAATTTGACTGACCGAAATTAATGCAGACTCAAAACAGAGCCTAAACCTATTTTCATTTATTTTCAGGCTGCCATTTAAGAGGTGTATCTCCTCCACGAAAAAGGTAATAGTCTAACATGTCATAACGAATTTTATCGTTTTTTTTATTCATTATGTGAATTAACAAAATATACTTGAGACAAAAGAGCTAAAATGCTCGAAAGCTTGAAAAATATGTCAAAAAAATCAATAGAAGCTTTTAATCTATGAAACTAAAGCTTCTGAGTACATTTTAACAATTCCTAGAGTATAGTAGAAAGGCAATTCGTATGTATATACACCGCAAACGCTGGACCCCTGTTACACTATCTGTTGCAGTTTCCTGTAAACTTTGTCTTACCATACACAACATATATCACTGGATTTGTGATAAAATAAAAGATATAGAACATCATCAGGGGTGATCTATTTACTAGTTTAGATAAATTTTCTATCATGAATGCAAAGTTTTTTCGCGCTGGAACCCGCATTTTTACCGCAATGTCCCTATAGTACAACAGTACACCACAGAGCACCTTTCTAAATTGCAAACAATAGAGCATTTTCCACCGCAAAGACCAAAGACATGTTCAGGCGCATTATGCATATAAATGCATTTTAAAGCAAAACCGATGCCATAAAGCATTTACTTCGGTATTTCAATATTTGTATAATAGCATTTTTCGGCGGCAAACCTGTTTCGCACAGCCAATCCAACACACTTTATCTAACGTTATATTCTTTTCCATTTTACTGGAGTTTCTTTTATCATGCCCCTAAAGGGCATTTTTCCCTGCTAGTACATATATATAATGTATACGGAAATTGTAAGTCATTCTCTGCGAAGTTGTATGTGTATATTTCAATTTTATTAAAGAAATGTGTATGCGCAACAGCAGCTGTATATGTACATCAGGGAATAACCGGAATCGAAATTTGCTGGAACCGGAACCTTCCATTTAAACCGGAACCGGAACTTGGTCTTCGAAATTTATATATAGTAAAACAGATGAAGGAAGAAACGAAGGTATAGTGGATTTAAAATGCATTAAAAATAACTTTTACACCGGAACCGGAATTCCGGTTACTCCCTGATGTACATCTATATGTGGCTTATACGAGAGAAACGGGTAGGTTGTACGTTAACACAGTTACCTGTTCGTTCAGATATTTCTGCTCACGTTTCTACACATGGAAATAAATATATACTTTATGTTACATGTTCTCTTGTGCACGCGCCATCTGCTATGATTTTATGAATTGGCACTGTGCACTTTACTTTGCAAATTAATTGTGCGCTGCTATTCATAGCTGCGCTACAATTTAGTTATAGTATAGTTTATCATGCGATCGATCACATGCTTGCGCTGTTCAAACTCCTAGTTTGGCATTCGTGACAGGGTACAGGTGCACAAGCACGAGGACAAATTAGTTACTTAATAGGTCAAGGTACAGATATTAATTGGTTGGTTGAACTTGATACTATAGCGACGATACATTCGTATAGTGTACCAACATAGCTAGATCTATAATAGCAATACAAGCTTATAGGAATTCTTGGTGGCAGACATAGGCTGTCGAAAGCATAATACACATCGCTGACACCTTCAATGAAGTAATATTGCATTCTGATTGTTTGTGGCGGACATGGGCAGTCGATAAGCATGATGTACATCGCTGGCATATTCAATGATGCAATATTGTATTCTGATTGTTGGTGGCAGACATAGGCAGTCGATAATCATGATGTACATCGCTGACATCTCTTCAATGAAGCAATATTGCAATCTGATTGTCGTTGGCAGATATAGGCAGTCGATAAGAATGATGTACATTGCTCACATTGTCGATGCAGCAATATTGCTCTCGTTCTAATTCTAATCAGCCGAAACTACGCAATTATAGCCAGTTAGAGTTCATATATACCTTGCAAACTGGACTTGATTCGTACAAAAGAGGAGGCCAATCGACAGCTTTTTGCTACCACTTTATAGTCATCGCACCAAATCAAAACATTTTGTTTCGTAATTTCAGGCCAACAATATTTCGAAATCCGTAAGTCGAATCATCATCATCTTTGTAGCATGCATTCATAGCTTTGCAAAGTTACTGCTATTTCACTGCCATTAAAAAGAGTTGTTTTGCTTTATAATTTTAATTTTTTGTGCACGTGTGTTTTGTAATCGAAAGTCACTTGGACGCACCGCGCAATATGCAGATAGTGTACGTACGTTATATACCACGGTACAAAGCAGTTTCTCGCAGCGAAACCACGCTTTGATGAGCACTAAAAATGGAAGTCGGGTAGGCCGTAGTGTAAGTCGGGTCGGATTGAGATGCGCGCCTGCGGGTCGGATCGGGTCAAATCGGGTTGGGCCACACGACAGGAAATATGATACTCAGAAACGCAGTGCTATAATTGGTAAAGTTTGGACTTCTCAGCGCACCGGATTACACATGGTTAGCTGATCTTACTAGATGAAGCACACTAAAATAAAATGTACTCATGTATGTATATGTATGCATTATGATCAGCAGAAAAATAGGCGGAGCGATAAAACCACCTATGTAAATGAAGACTTCCACTGAACCATGCTTGTCTTAGATTTTGTAGAATATATATTATATGTGATTTAAAAAAGAATCAAAGTCGGGTCGGCCGGGCTGACACATTGTCGGGTCGGGCGGGAAAACTCGACCCAAATTCCATTTTAGTGTGCACATTGTATTTTAATGGCAAAGCATAACATTTTTATGTTTCGAAACAACTGCGGCGCTGAGTTTATACTTAACGTGGCGAATCATTGGAGGGTGAGGTTATAAGTTCATTTATGAAGGAAGGGGTTAGTTTTTGTATATATATTGCTATATAATTGTTAACTGTATTTGAAACATTTCGTACAATGTAAAAATATATCTTAAATTTATTTATTACCAAACCGTTTTTAGAATATACAGCTACGACTTTAGCCGATACAAGTATTGAAATTGTAGGAAAATTTTAATAACATTCGTTATCCGCTAATAATCAGATATTACGTGTGTGTACTTTTGGTAGTTTGAACTTTAAAAATCGTGCTGTCTATACCATTATCATAAAGATGGGACCGTTAAACATTTTAACCTTAAACTCACACTGCACGATATTACTTACTATTATTGTAGCGGAGTGCTTTGCATTTGCGACCGCTGAGACTTGCTAAACCGGCGAAACTGGTCTATGACAAACATTTAGTGATAACTGTCCGACTGCGGCAAACAAAATTAGCGGCGACATAGTCTGGCCTGGGAATGTGAAAACTATACGTTGCTTCCACATCATTACAACATTATTTCACTTATGTCTCAAGTTGTTGGTCCATAACCAATTACGTTTCAAGCGTTATTTTAACTAAATTAGCCTTGTACTGCACGATTGTACACGTTTGTTGTTCGATCGGTTTGCAAGTCGATCTATAGCTCCTAGATGGCTCAATGCAGGAATGAAAGGCGGCTCATTGGGTCGTTGGTCGCGTTTTTGGTTGTTCACCGTATGTCGTGGGTGACAATGACATGGGTCCATTGAGAAGGAATGAATTTCCAGCTTGTCGTTCGTCTCGTACGCTTTCTGTATTTAATGAAAATGCCTAATACATTAGCAATGCATCGTGACCTTAGTATCTGTCTTCATTCTAGCTATATACATAACGTTAGTGAAATAATAAAGCAACGCAAGCTGAGTTGAAAGCAATTGCATGTTTACAAAGGAAGACTTCTTAATGTTACTGTGTTTTAGTGATCTTTAAGGTAGAACTCGTAGCTTTGTTATAGAATGTCGAGAGATTACCACTGATTCCCACATTTTTAAAAGCTTTTTTTTTTTTATTTTTTTAACGCCAAAAATTTTAAATTCTATATAGCATTAAACTAGAATTGAGCTCGTTTAAGTTAATGTTTGTACATTTTGTCATATTAATCCGCATAAGTTTAACGCAATGAGTTAAAGTTTGTGGATTTTGCTGTAAATTAATATTTTGATACAATTATGCATATTTTCGATACAGCTTAAAATGTAGGAGCTAATTTTCATATAGGATTTTAACTACAAAATATTTTAAATTCTACTAGGTATTACTTCACTTTAAACTTGAATATAAATTTATCACTGCTCCGGCAAAAATAAATTATCAGCTGATAGCGAAAGGAAGGGAAAAAGAGTGTGACTAAGTCTTCACTTGGTTACCATCCAAAGACTCCAAATTTATATACTTTAACCCCCTACCAGGGGCGACGACAGCCTTTGCACTTTGGGGGGGGGCTATAGCCCCCACGACATTTTGCCCATAAAATCTTTTTTAAATAAAAATATTAGCTTCTTTATATAGCTCAAATGTGGTAATCAAAGTATATTTGTCAAACAAAGAACAAAGAAAAATATTTACTCATACATAACACAAACTTAACGATGTCAAATTGAAGTATAAACACAGTAAAATTAAAATTTTTTTTAAACAGTTGAAAAACATGTAAAATATTGTTAAACGATCACAACTGGTACGGTACTTCAGATTTGCTGGACATGCCACAACTATTAGGACTTAAACTTACGTACGCTTAAAATAGGCTAAAACTTCCAACAATGGGTCCACAAGAGATAATACAATTCGAGTTCTCGGTTCAACAAAAAATGTTAAAAAGTTGGTTTATTTTAATCCATAATTTCATGAGAATTTTCAATCGATACGTTTTTGTCTATCTATAGATGTTTACACAAACCAAAAAAGTATTTCACAATTTTTGTCTGAATTATTCGAAACAAGCACCACATTCTATATCGCTCAAAAAGCGGCTCTGCAAGTTACTTAGATAGATGTAACACTAGCCACCACGCATACATGATAGCGTTTTTATCATAACATAATACGTCTGTTGTTGGTACAGTCAACACTATTATCTCGCGCCTCCCGCAGGAATGGCATCCCTGCGAATAGTATCTACATAATCTAGATCTAAACTACGACACAAACCACCTTCAATGCTGATAAGTGCAAGATTAGACAACCGTCCTTTGGTCATAACAGAACGTAAATAAGTCTGGATGAGCTTCAGCGCTGAAAATGATCTTTCTGCTGCAACATTGGCAATTGGCAGCGTCAAAACTAGCTGTAAGCATTTACGAAAACACGGAAATCCCGTCGGTGGCAGCAGAATTTCGACTAAATCGCATACCGTTGATGGTGGACACGATAGATGTTCCACAACATTTTTGCACACAGCGATCTCTCCTTTTAGTGATAAAGTGTTCAGTTTATATCTAGTGGCCATGTCGATGATGGCCTCTACACCCAGAAAAGTGCCGCTCGTTGGCATGCACGCCAAAACACCTCTCATGATAGGATCCGATAATGGTGGGAAACGTCGCTTCATTTCAAAAATTATGCGATCCATAACAGGATAGAAAACACGTGTACGTAGATAACTTCCTGCATCAGTACCCTCTTGGCCATCATCGCGATGACGCCTTCCAACCGTGGTTTCAGTGTAATAGTTTGCGAGACTAAGTAATCGGATTATCTCTTGTGGACCCATTGTTGGAAGTTTTAGCCTATTTTAAGCGTACGTAAGTTTAAAGTCTGAATAGTTGTGGCATGTCCAGCAAATCTGAAAGCACCGGTTTATGGTGATCGTTTAACAATATTTTACATGTTTTTCAACTGTTTAAAAAAATTTCAATTTTACTGTGTTTATACTTCAATTTGACATCGTTAAGTTTGTGTTATGTATGAATAAATATTTTTCTTTTGTTTCTTTGTTTGAGAATATATATTCAAATTACCACATTTGAGCTATATAAAAAAGCTAATATTTTTATTTAAAAAAGATTTTTATGGGCAAAATGCCGTGGGGGCTATAGCCCCCCCCCCCCAAAAGTGCAAAGGCTGTCCTTGCTCCTGGTAGGGGGTTAAAGCACAGCAATTGGAGTCTTTGGATGGTAACCAAGTGAAGACTTAAGCGACACCCTTTTTTCCTTCCTTTCGCTATCAGCTGATAATTTATTTTTGCCGGAGCAGTGATAAATTTATATTCAAATTAAATGAAGTAATACCTAGTAGAATTTAAAATATTTTGTAGTTAAAGTCCTATATGAAATTAGTCCTGACATTTTAAGCTGTATCGAAAATATGCATAATTGTATCAAAATATTAATTTACAGCAAAATCCACAAACTTTAACTCATTGCGTTAAACTTATGCGGATTAATATGACAAAATGTACAAACATTAACTTAAACGAGCTCAATTCTAGTTTAATATAAAATTTGGCGTTGCTTTAAAATGTGGAATCAGTGGTAATCTCTCGACATTCTATAACAAAGCTACGAGTTCTACCTTAAAGATCACTAAAACACAGTAACATTAAGAAGTCTTCCTTTGTAAACATGCAATTGCTTTCAACTCAGCTTGCGTTGCTTTATTATTTCACTAACGTTATGTATATAGCTAGAATGAAGACAGATACTAAGGTCACGATGCATTGCTAATGTATTAGGCATTTTCATTAAATACAGAAAGCGTAGGAGACGAACTACAAGCTAAAAATTCATTCCTTCTACTAATCCCCCCATGTCATCGTCACCCACGACATACGGTGAACAACCAAAAACGCGACCAACGACCCAATGAGCCGCCTTTCATTCCTGCATTGAGCCATCTAGGAGCTATAGATCGACTTGCAAACCGATCGAACAACAAACGTGTACAATCGTGCAGTACAAGGCTAATTTAGTTAAGAATGCGCGTCTAAAACGTAATTGGTTATGGACCAACAACTTGAGACATAAGTGAAATAATGTTGTAATGATGTGGAAGCAACGAATACTTTTTCCAATTTGATGCCGAACTATGTCGCCGCTAATTTTGTTTGCCGCAGTCGGACAGTTATCACTAAATGTTTGTCATAGACCAGTTTCGCCGGTTTAGCAAGTCTCAGCGGTCGCAAATCGCAAGCACTCCGCCCCGAATAATAGGTAAGTAATATCGTGCAGTGTGAGTTTAAGGTTAAAATGTTTAACGGTCCCATCTTTATGATAATGGCCTAGACAGCACGATTTTTAAAGTTCAAACTGATTAAAAGTACACACACGTAATATCTGATTATTAGCGGATAACGAATGTTATTAAAATTTTCCTACAATTTCAATACTTGTATCGGCTAAAAGTCGTAGCTGTATATTCTAAAAACGGTTTGGTAATAAGCCTTTTTAAGATATATTTTTACATTGTACGAAATGTTTCAAATACAGTTAACAATTATATAGCAATATATATACAAAAACTAACCCCTTCCTTCACTAAATGAACGTGTATAACCTCACCCTTGATTAGCATATGTACCTGAACGAAGTAGATGACAT
>JASANE010017937.1:0-19643 GCA_030248225.1 Trileptium ribeirensis
AAGGGATGTATATTTTATAGCTTTGGAATATTTGGTTCCATTTGGTTCAATAATTTCCTGTAGAGTTGTCTTTGCTCTGTTAGGCGGACACCATGGAGTTCATAAAGATATTCAAACATAGGGCTAAGAAACAAAGGGCTAAAGTATTATCCGAACAAGAACCGATCAAATGCTGCATCCATCGTCCGTATACTTGCAAAAATGCTCCGATATGCCGCTGTAAAGTGCAGCTACAATGTATTGATATGAATTAACGCTGTAAGGGATGTATATTTTATAGCTTTGGAATATTTGGTTCCATTTAGTTCAATAATTTCCTGTAGAGGTGTTTTTACTCTGTCAGGCTGACACCATGGAGTTCATAAAGATATTCAAACATAGGGCTAAGAAACAAAGGGCTAAAGTATTATCCGGACAAGAACCGATCAAATGCTGCAGCTATCGTCCGTATACTTGCAAAAATGCTCCGATATGCCGCTGTAAAGTGCAGCTACAACGTATTGATATGAATTAACGCCGTAAGGGTGGTATATTTTATAGCTTAGGAATATTTGGTTCCATTTGATTCAATAATTTCCTGTAGAGGTGCCTTTGCTCTGTCAGGCTGACACCATGGAGTTCATAAAGATATTCAAACATAGGGCTACGAAACAAGTGTCTAAAATATTATCCGGGCAAGAACCGATCAAATGCTGCAGTTATCGTCCGTATACTTGCAAAAATGCTCCGATACAAGTGGCTAAAATATTATCCGGACAAGAACCGATCATATGCTGCAGCTATCGTCCGTATACTTGCAAAAATGCTCCAATATGCCGCTGTAAAGTGCAGCTACAACGTATTGATATGAATTAACGATGTAAGGGATGTATATTTTATAGCTTTGGAATATTTGGTTCCATTTGGTTCAATAATTTCCTGTAGAGTTGTCTTTGCTCTGTTAGGCGGACACCATGGAGTTCATAAAAATATTCAAACATAGGGCTAAGAAACAAAGGGCTAAAGTATTATCCGGACAAGAACCGATCAAATGCTGCATCCATCGTCCGTATACTTGCAAAAATGCTCCGATATGCCGCTGTAAAGTGCAGCTACAACGTATTGATATGAATTAACGATGTAAGGGATGTATATTTTATAGCTTTGGAATATTTGGTTCCATTTGGTTCAATAATTTCCTGTAGAGTTGTCTTTGCTCTGTTAGGCGGACACCATGGAGTTCATAAAGATATTCAAACATAGGGCTAAGAAACAAAGGGCTAAAGTATTATCCGGACAAGAACCGATCAAATGCTGCAGCTATCGTCCGTATACTTGCAAAAATGCTCCGATATGCCGCTGTAAAGTGCAGCTACAATGTATTGATATGAATTAACGCTGTAAGGGATGTATATTTTATAGCTTTGGAATATTTGGTTCCATTTGGTTCAATAATTTCCTGTAGAGGTGTCTTTGCTCTGTCAGGCGGACACCATGGATTTCATAAAGATATTCAAACATAGGGCTAAGAAACAAAGGGCTAAAGTATTATCCGGACAAGAACCGATCAAATGCTGCAGCTATCGTCCGTATACTTGCAAAAATGCTCCGATATGCCGCTGTAAAGTGCAGCTACAACGTATTGATATGAATTAACGATGTAAGGGATGTATATTTTATAGCTTTGGAATATTTGGTTCCATTTGGTTCAATAATTTCCTGTAGAGTTGTCTTTGCTCTGTTAGGCGGACACCATGGAGTTCATAAAGATATTCAAACATAGGGCTAAAAAACAAAGGGCTAAAGTATTATTCGGACAAGAACCGATCAAATGCTGCAGCTATCGTCCGTATACTTGCTTGCAAAAATGCTCCGATATGCCGCTGTAAAGTGCAGCTACAACGTATTGATATGAATTAACGATGTAAGGGATGTATATTTTATAGCTTTGGAATATTTGGTTCCATTTGGTTCAATAATTTCCTGTAGAGTTGTCTTTGCTCTGTTAGGCGGACACCATGGAGTTCATAAAGATATTCAAACATAGGGCTAAAAAACAAAGGGCTAAAGTATTATTCGGACAAGAACCGATCAAATGCTGCAGCTATCGTCCGTATACTTGCAAAAATGCTCCGATATGCCGCTGTAAAGTGCAGCTACAACGTATTGATATGAATTAACGATGTAAGGGATGTATATTTTATAGCTTTGGAATATTTGGTTCCATTTGGTTCAATAATTTCCTGTAGAGGTGTCTTTGCTCTGTCAGGCGGACGCCATGGAGTTCATAAAGATATTAAAACATGGCTAAGAAACAAAGGGCTAAAATATTATCCATACAAGAACCGATAAAATACTGCAGCTATCGTCCGTATACTTGCAAAAATGCTCCGATATGCCGCTGTAAAGTGCAGCTTCAACGTATTCGTATGAATTAACGATGTAAGGGTGGTATATTGTTTTAAGCTAGTTAACATGCCCGTAAAGGTATTATACTGTTTTCAGCTAGTTAACACATCCGGAAGAGTATTATAATGTTTTCAGTTAGTTAATACACTTTTAGGGATATTATATCTTCAGGTTAATACACCTATAACAATGGTATATTGTTTTGAGCTAGTTAGCACACCCATTATGGTGGTATATTGTTTTCAGTTAGTTCATTCACCTGTCGGTATATTACGTTTTCAGCTAGTTTATACACCCATAAAGGTATTATAATTGTTTTCAGCTAGTCAACACACCCATAATGCTATTATAGTGTTTTCAGCTAGTCAAGACACCCATAAGGGTGGTATGTTGTTTTCAGATAGTTAACACACCCGCAGGGATATTATGTTTTCAGTTATTTAATACACCCATAAGGGTGACATGTTGTTTTGAGCTTGTTAACACTCCCGTAAGGGTGATACAATGTTTTCGGCGCAATCCCAGTTGGGGGGAGTAATTCAACCAACCATGGAATTTTTCTGAAATGACATCTTTTATACTAAATCCGCCCTCCTGAGTCGATTGGTGCCATTGGCAGACCTCTCCGACTTGTCATTCTTCACATATCCGGGACGGCAGACAATTGTCGGCCCTAGCTCCGCCTTGCAGTTCATTTTCACAGTTTTTTCCGTTTACGACTAAGCCTTATACTAAGCCTAAGCCTAAGCCTAAGCCTAAGCATAACTTTTAGACTAAGCTTAAGCCTCCTCGCCTGCGTTTGCCGGTACAGTACTTTACTAAACCCTAAGCCAAGGTTAATTTTATTTTTAGATAAATAAATAATGCCCGGACGTCACAAGAATCAGCAATTCACAATAATTCCTATAAACGAAATTGTGGAGATTAATAATATTCGAGACCTCGATATAACGTATACTGAACTGGCGCGACAAACTATTGATAATGATTCAACTCTCAAGCACCTTGTTCGACGACGTTTATTAGCTAACTACAAGGATTGCGAGTGTGGCCAACCCTGTTACCTAGCAAAGCGTGGAGATTTCGGTAGGTGTGACGACTGGGAATGGCGATGTTCAAATCACCCCACTTGTCGAAAAAATATTCGATCCGGCAAAGATCTTTTTTCGCTAGTCATCACATTTCTCTTGGAAATGCAATTTTATTAATTCAAGCCTACATCGACAAACAGACTACAACATGGATTCAAAAGCAATTACATGTTAGTAAAAATACCGTCACCGATTGGTATAACTATTGCCGAGACATTGCGGTTGCATTCGACAGGGACTACTGGCAGTATCTGCGATTGGGAGGCCCTGGTGTTGACGTTGAGATTGACGAATCTATTTTTTTTCGGCAAAAATATCATCGTGGTTTACGTCGACGAAAACATGGCTGGGTTCTTGGTATGATCGAGCGACATTCTCAAAGGTGTCTTCTCTTCCCAGTCAACAACCGACAAATTCCAACAGTAATCCCATTAAGTATTCAACATGTTTTACCTGGAACCCGAATCCTATCGGGTCAAAGAATCTATCCGAACACGTGGTGGAGTGAAACCGCAGTTGTTTGATCGTTATTTGAAGGAATATACCTGGCGACAACAATTTAAAGACAATCCTCAAGGGGAATTTTTCGCTCAACTACATGCTCTTTATCCATTATAAATGTAAGATATCTTGCATTTGTCTATAATAGTCAATAATGTTCTAATAGTCAATAGCAAAATATACTTAGCCTAAGCCTAAGCCTAAGCCTAAGCCTAAGCCTAAGCCTAAGCCTAAGCCTAAGCCTAAGCCTAAGCCTAAGCCTAAGCCTAAGCCTAAGCCTAAGCCTAAGCCTAAGACTGAGCCTAAGCCTAAGTCGGGGGGCTGCCGCCCCCCGAACCCCCCGCACTAAGCTGTTACTCCCACAAAGCAAATTTCTCAAATTTAATTTTTTATAAATTCACGTATTTGCCCATAATTTCTTACAATATCAAAATTTTGCAACGAAATTGCCTCCATTCAACTCCTCTCGTCATTCCGCGTCTAACGGTATATAATATGTCCATGTTATTACGAAAAAAATTTTTTTCATTTTTTTCCATAATTACGAAATTACCCTGCATCACTTACCCACATTGCCCCAACTTCCCCATCACTAAACTTTATACCGATTTTTGTTATCATATGAAAGCCTATTAAATTCCACATTGTATGGTGAAGACCTCATCCAAATCCATCACTCCTTTCAAAAGTTGTAGTCAATTTTCTAAAAATCGTCACTTTTTAAAATGTTCATTTTTTGAAAAACCCCTTTTTAGGGGTACCCTGGGGACTTACCCTTTGACCCTAGAGCGTCAAAACCATTCTAAATCGAAAGAGCGGACGTTTTTTACCCATGGGGGGATTAAGGCGGGGTAGAATTTTTGAGCGAAGCGAAGGCGGCTTAAGTTTGAAAAAAAGCCTCCAAAAGCCAAAAAGCAACCCATCCTAAATCATAGAATAATGAGTTCAACATCAAGGTTTATGTTTCCAAAAGGGGCGAACCTGATCACGAAGTGATCTCTTTTGGGGGTGAGAGATGATTGGGGGTACAGAGACTATGGGGGCATAGTTTCCAAAAGATGGGTGCTATAGCAAGCGTAAAATAATTTTCCCCCCCCCCCCAACTGGGATTGGGCCATGTTTTCAGTTAGTTAACACACCCGTAGGAATATTATATATTCAGCTAGTTAATACACCTATAAGGATGGTATTTTGTTTTGAGCTAGTTGGCACACCCATAAGGGTGGTATATTGTTTTCAGCTAGTTAATACACCCGTCGGTATATCTTGTTTTAAGATAATTAACGCATCCGTAAGGGTATTATAATGCTTTCAGCTAGTCAACACATCCATAAGGGTCGTATAATATTTTAAGATAGTTAACATACCCGAAAGGGTATTATGATCTTTTCAGTTAGTTAACACATGTAGGGATATTACGTCTTCAGCTCGTTAATACACCTGTAAGAATGGTATATTGTTTTCAGCTAGTTAATACGCCCGTCGATATATTATGTTTTCAGATATTTAACGCACCCGTAAGGGCGTTCAATGGGTGAACAAATCGTCGTCAAATCTACAGTCAATATTCGTTTAAAACAAACCACCACGAAATCTTTAAATGGAGCACACAAATAGATTATTTATTTGTCGTGTTTGAATATTTGTTTGCGAACTTATCAATACCTTTCAGTACTGACATATATTGCTACGAGCGGTCGGTCTTTATCGTGGATATACGTTGACCAACCATTATATGAAAGCAACGTTTATGAAACATCTAGCAAAGTACGATTTGGATAAAGTAATTCGTTAACTTTATGTCGGTATCAACATGCGTTAAGCATATATCTAGAATACGTGCGCGATATTTATCTTAAAGAAGAAATCGCGTATTGGCACACGAAACCGCTGGAATTTTATCGTTAGTGTAAAGCAAGTAGTGAATACATCTATGCCAGATCGGATGTCGAAGAAAACCTCGTCAAGCTTTGCATGTGGCGGTGGAATTCACTATGATAAAATTGTGCAAATGACATTCATTTGAGTATGCAGTATATAATTTCCTAATATAATTGTGTTGTATAATCATGATATTGTGTACTTGTTCAACAAAAATGAAAAACATTTTTCTTAAACCGTCTGCTGATTCTGTTGGCAGGGATGAAAAGTTTATAAAAAAATTGTGCATTTTATAATTTCAATCAGTCTTACATTTGTTTTCGGTCGATTATATCTCCACAGTTTTGTAAGTGCTTTCAACGTGATACATTAAACAGGTGGTACCTGACAATTCCCTTCTGATCGATGACTACAAAACTAATATTTACGAAACAGTGATTAGTGGTGACGAGTGAGACTAGATAATCGAGTGGAATACATCAAAATGTTCGACAAAGTCCTTGGTTATCGAGGACGGACAGGGGAAGCAGGTGTAGCCCCTTCCCCACCAAGATTCAGCCAAACCCTCCCGTCCCATGCGCCTTTCCCTAAGAATCCCCTGAAAGCACCCCAACTACTAATAGCTCAGTTTATGTCTAAACAAAAACCTAGCTACATGGCAAGCACTTCGGAAGCCGTATGGGAAGCTTTATACATTGTTCGTGCTATTACAGAATACGATACAGTGATAACACCATTTGTCTACTACCATACTGTTATGCTCGCAACAGAATATAAATTGGTACATCAATATGATACGAAGGTAATGAATGAAGGTATTGTTTGAGAATATTATCGGTACTTTGTATGTGGTGGGTTACGTTGTATTTTTATAAGTAAAAAATGAAAAAAGGTCACGGCAGCCTATACCCGTCTGATGAAACTTTTGATGCGGCCAAAACGTGTTACAATTACCCATTTGCTTTCAGTCAAGTTGTTTCTATATATGTGTGTTTGTATGTTGAGTATGTGTTTATGGGTATGTGTATTTATAAATATACTACACATATTATCCACAGATATACATGTAATCTCCCAACACACCATCACTCGAGCCGCGTCGATTAAGAGCTGTCACAGAACCTCCTCGTGAGTGGGGCTATATCCACTCACCATGAAGCCAAAAACATGCCTACAATTTTCATAAACATTTGAGAAAAAATTTTGATCAAAATTTCAGCTAAAATGGCGAACGTCTGAACGTACATAAGAAATAATAATGCTACAGTGCTTAGATTACTGCGAAGGCCAGCGCAAAATATTAGTGATAAACAACTTTGACAATCAGGATTCCGATTTTTGGGTTTGCGAAATAACATTTATTGCAAATGAAGTGTTCACCACCATTTACAAACAACAAAAAAGGAAAAGCGTAGATTGGCACTGATTAGCCAAGGCGTAGTATGTATGGGACGGATTAACCAATTTTATAGGAGTACATTTAGGTGCAATGCTACTTAGGTTCAGTGCGTACGTTATCATACATTTGGCTGCACGAGCTTCAGTTATTTGACGAAATCTGTTCAACCATCATAAAAATAGAAATCTCTTAACAGTTCGCCTCATGATTTCCGTATCTCTTGTACGAAATTTCAGGTAAGTGAAATCTCTAATTAGAGATATCAAAGTACTTGCAGACCTTATCTTGTGTTAATTTTAATATTTTTTCAGTGCACCCGGCATTACAGTTTTGTGAGAATTTTAGTTCAAAATTTTTGCGAATTTTAGTTCCTTTCCGGTGGATTATACATGAGTAAACTTAACGTGTCGCCGTACCATTCCCTTCTGTAGCAAATGGCGCTCGCTTGTTTGGTATACCAGCCATCCGTCAACGTAAGAGAATAGAAAATTGATGTTTTGGGCAACGCATGCTAAACAATAAGTAACAGAAAATTGTTCTGTTATCGATTACTTCAAAAACATTAAGTAACCGATTTGTGACCGTTTGCGATTTGAACTGGAAAATTCTTATTTTATTATCGAATGAAATTTCCCCGCTTTAGTGTTTAATACCTGTACATAATATGTAATGTTCATAAACTGCACGTATTATTAATAAAACGAAATGTATTTTCGTAACAAAAAAGCGGAATGCAAGTTGACACGTTGTGTGTTGTGAAACGAATTTACGACCAAACAGAAAGTAGGTGGATTGTGTTGGCGAACCGAAATTACCCCGTTTTGCAGTCAGTCGCTCTGCGTTCCCCAACAGAAATTTTTAAATTTGGAATTGGCTATTGTAATGAATATCTGTTTCTCTAAGAGTGTTTTGTATATAGTATCAAAAGATGATGGTAGAGGGCTAGCCTTAGTTTGCTCATGCATGACACATGTGTCATGTGCTCCAGGGCTGATATTAAATTTATGTTCATGTTAATACCTTAAAGCTATCTAATAGTTCTAGTGTCTTTCACTAAAAATCCATCAATAAATTAATATACATAGGAGAAACCATTGCCTCAAAGCATCAATATTTGGGTTGCAGAACACTACTTAACTTTAAAGTTTGAACTTTAGTCAAATATTACGAAAATAAGCGTTTTTAATGTGTTTGACATACTGAAACTGACTCAAGGTCGTAAATATAGACCGACATAATGTCGAGCACCGTCAAGATATGTGTTATTCATCAAAAAAATTAATCCCCTGTAACTAATATCAATTTTCATCAATTATTCCTGCTGTAAATTACGCATAATTAAGTTAAAGTAATGAATAGCTGAAAAGCTGCTTGCTGCTAAATATTTCGAGCCCCTGACTGACAAAATCCATATAATCTGGACATTATTGTGTTCACTCCAAGCTTATCACTCCATAATTATACGGTATGTTGAGAAATATGTGTTCTATTAAGAAGTCTTAAAATAGTTGCCACGAAAATAACCTTAGTCTGGAACAACTCAAATGGTCATAGTGCTTCAAATTCTGCAATAGAGTTAGATTCATGTATTTTTCTATAAATAGATAATTAAACAGACTCGATTTTATAGAATCCTTAGAAATAAGGACATTGACATAAATATTTTCAGTTGCGTTAATTGGAATATCGGGTATTTCATGGTGTTAACCGTATAATTTTGTGGTTAATTACGCATTTTGTAGTACGTTTTACTAGTTCCAGGGTTATTGGAGTTTCGTCGCTTGCTGACGCTTTGTATACCAATGTACTGGCAATCTATTAAACATTAATATTTTTTCCAAATTATGCTAATGCAAAAATATAGAATTGCGAACACTGTACGCAAATACACGCAATGGCTCTTTGCGTACGAAAGCGAGTTGCTACGTAAGCTTACATTTCCACAATTTTCATGTTTGTCTGTGTTCATCAAATGATATGGTCCTCTGTCGCGCGAAAATCGTGTTTTAAGGTCATGAACATTTTTGATAAAATAACAACTTCGTTGTAAGCATCTAAAGTGGACTCATGTATAATTTTGCTAATCATTTAACTTTTAGCATTTTAGTCAGTGTTATAAAATTTCAGGCAGTTCAATTTATGATATGCCCAAGTCAAGCTGAGGGGCGTAACACCGTTCTGTACTTAAACAAGAGCAGGTTAGCGCGGGGGTTGGTCGGAGTCAGGCAGGTCTCAGACTTAGTCTTAGGCTTACTATAAGGCTGATATAAAGACATTGGCTTAGGCGAAGGCTCAGGTTTAGACTTAGTCTATCGACGAAGGCATAGCAAGCATATAGCATGCGTCCTGCAGCTTTCTACACACATTATTTCATGAATGAATTCGGACACGAATATTTCAAAGCGAAACAGTTTTGTCAGTATTTTACATCTTTGTTGATAGTTTATTAAACAGAAATCAACTTTTCTGCTGGATGATAGTAAAATGAATCTACTACTGCTGTAAACTACAACGTCTATTGATTCAAAAATAACACAGGATTCATGTTTGAAGCGCTAAAAATTGTTCTTAAAAACATTTGATTGTGAAAGGAATTATCCGATGACCTCCGGAAAGCAATCGTTGCATGGCTTTATGCTTAGTTCAGCACCCGATATAAAAGTCATACGACACAAAATATAAATTTAGTATCGCTGACATAAGCACAATATATATACATAATGTTTACGAGATATCATTTCGTTATTGCTGTATAGTGTTACAGATTCCGGCGTATAACAGATATACTATATAATATAGATAATAGTTCTAGGAGTCGCACATAGAAAGCAGTAACCGAATGCGGCTTCTAAATGCGTAAACCTCGTCTAAAATAAGCAAAAACGCTTCGAAGCTATACTGAAGAAGCGAAGCTGAGTTTTGGGTATATACCGACGTGAAAACAGTGATTGACTAGATGGGAGGTGGGACTGTCCGCTAAACGGCTAATGGCATTAACTTTTAAAGGAAATAATTCTTTTTACTCAGTACGACGTCAGACGTGTGAACCCAAAAATGAAAAATGATTTTGGCCCAATTAATTTCTACCTTCAACGGTATCAGAAGTAGACATCGGAACGTGAAGAAATATATGTCGCATCAAATATTTACTCTCTACGCTTCTAGACCAACATATCCGAACATTAAGTGGGTTATAAATGACATAACTTCATAAAATAATTATCAATAGAAAATCATTTACGTATACGCTGCAAAACGCGTTTGCTGCTTATCACATAACTACAACTTTTGTTAGAGGAGTTCAGTTATTGTCTCAATGCCTTTAAGCTCTAAAGAATAGGTGTACAAGATTCGTTGCTTCAGGACGGCAGATGGTTTAGCGTTGGGGAGGTCTTCGAGAGAAATAAGTGTGCCGCTTATCTCAAAACTAAAAGTTTTGTAAGAGGAGTTCACTTATTGTCTTGATGATTTTAGCTCTGAAGCATAGGTGTACAAGGTTTGGTATTTCAGGCGGGCAGATAATTTAGCGTAGTGGAGGTATACGAGGAAATAAGTTAGCGGATTATCTCATAATTAAGAGCTTTGTACGAGGAGATCAGGTTTATTGTCTCAATGCTTATAGCTCTAAAACATAGGTGTACAAGACTCGTTGCTTCAGGAGGGCAGATGGTTTAACGTATGGTATGTTTTCCGGGGAAATAAGTTTGCCCCTTATCTCATAGCTAAGAATTTTGTAAGAAGGGTTCAGTTATAATATCAATACTTTCAGCTCTAAATCATGTGTACAAGGTTCGTAGCTTCAGGATGGTAGATGGTAGAGGTAGGTCTTTGTGGGAAATAACTCAAGGGGAAATTTTCTAGCCTCTTGGTAACTCATAATTTTTACTCAATTTCGCGAAAAATCCCTCATTTTTTCAATTTTCTACAACTTTTGCTATACATCAATTTTTCTAAATTTTCTCAGATTTTTTGCGCAGAGTGGTATTACGATGTCATGGGAAGGTTAAATATGCCTTGAGGAATCTGATCCTCAGGGAAGGGTAGCTTATTCCTACCTCCCTATGCTCTAAAAGCTATTTCAGATCTGATACTACACATATAAGGCTTCGCAAGATAATGTTGTGATTCAACGTATATACAACATTCTATCGTTTCAGACTTGAATTAAATTGCGTATCGTGCAACCTTTGACAAACACAAGTCAACCCCAGGAATCTAACCTTGGTTGTACGATTGAGAAATTGCGTAAACAAGCACCGAGCTATCTTGAAGCTATTTAGAGCGAACAACAACGCTAGCGCAAATGTACATCGATCGACAACCTCAGTTATTATTTACCGGAGTGGAATGAAATGAATCCATCGATGGGTTAAGGACTTAAGCCCACCTATGAAAAATCTTAAGTTCAACCATATAGGTTAGTCAAAATGTTTAGCAGCGTAAGCCTAAGCATATTATCAGTAAATGGCTTCACCTAATTTTGCCACATATGGTAAATGAGATTCGAATGGTATATATGACTATACATTTATTGAGAATTTTTTCGAAAAATTTCGGTACTTGTAAAGCGTACGTTCGCTTGCTTTAACTCAATTCGACGTGAAGTGTACGGTTTACATGAGTGCTATTAGGCCCTGGCTTGCAATGAAAGATTCCTTAATGATTTGAGTAACTGCACCAAATCCTCATAATAGTTCTCACAGTTAAGCTGTGCTGGTTCAATTCGCCGTTGCGACAAAAGTAGTTTGTTCAACGTTACACAAGTTGAAAATTATGTACACCAAAATTATTTGGTGAAAAAATGTGAAAATATATTTGGATTATACTTAATAAATGCTATAACTTAAGTTTATACTGACGAATTATGGTTGGTATTTACTTATCCAAATGGTCGATACGTGCATATTGGCTTTCAACGAGTGATCTGACATTGACCAATGTTTCGGGAACTTCATTACAACAACCCACACTTTTTACAGTTTGCCGCCCAGCTTTGAAAACTATACTATGCCTCTGCTTATAAACGCTCTAAATCACGATGCTGCTGCTTGCTAGTTTCTAGACAATTAGGCATATATTTTCAATTCTTTTTACATTATCTGGGTTTTTGATATTAAATTTTTTCTTTCAATAACTGGATCGTCACAATAACAATTTAATATTTATCAAATGATTTGTTTAGACGACTATAATAAATTTATTTAAGCTTCAGCTAGACGGTTTTAGCTGTTATCTAAATATTAACACGAAAGTTAATAAAATAATATATTTCAATATGATTATTATATATAATTGGGAAATTTCCGTTAACACTTATACCGGTGTTACCACGTATAAATAACGACAACTGCAGTTCACTGGTCCAGATATAAAAACAAAATGTAGAGCTTGACCTAGTTTGTGGGATGTTTTTATAAATCCCTTGATGGATCTATCGTTATGACGTTATTAAAAAAGGATTTATAACTTGATAGATTTGCTTCTATCGACAAATCTATTTAAACAATATTTTTATTTAAACAATAAAATGTTATTAAGAATATATAATGGGAAATTTCCGTTAACTCTTATACCGGTGTTACCACAATATAAATAACCACTACACGCGGTCCACTGGTCCAGAGATAACAAATAAAATGTATATAATTGAGAAATTTCCGTTAACGCTCTTATACCGATGTAGGTATAAAAATGAAGGTCCGCTGGTTTCAGAGATAACAAATAAAATGTATATAATTGAGAAATTTCCGTTAACGCTTTTATACCGATGTTACCATAATATAAATAATCACAACACGCGGTCCACTGGTTCAGAGATAACAAATAAAATGTATATAATTGAGAAATTTCCGTTAACGCTTTTATACCGATGTTACCATAATATAAATAATCACAACACGCGGTCCACTGGTTCAGAGATAACAAATAAAATGTATATAATTGAGAAATTTCCGTTAACTCTTATACCGGTGTTACCACAATATAAGTAATCACAACACGCGGTCCACTAGTTCAGAGATAACAAATAAAATGTATATAATTGAGAAATTTCCGTTAACTCTTATACCGGTGTTACCACAATATAAATAATCACAACACGCGGTCCACTGGTCCAGAGATAACAAATAAAATGTATATAATTGAGAAATTTCCGTTAACGCTTTTATACCGATGTTACCATAATATAAATAATCACAACACGCGGTCCACTGGTTCAGAGAGAACAAATAAAATGTATAGAATTGAGAAATTTCCGTTAACTCTTATACCGGTGTTACCACAATATAAATAATCACAACACGCGGTCCACTAGTTCAGAGATAACAAATAAAATGTATATAATTGAGAAATTTCCGTTAACTCTTATACCGGTGTTACCACAATATAAATAATCACAACACGCGGTCCACTGGTCCAGAGATAACAAATAAAATGTATATAATTGAGAAATTTCCGTTAAGGCTTTTATACGGATGTTACCATAATATAAATAATCACAACACGCGGTCCACTGGTTCAGAGATAACAAATAAAATGTATATAATTGAGAAATTTCCGTTAACTCTTATACCGGTGTTACCACAATATAAATAATCACAACACGCGGTCCACTGGTCCAGAGATAACAAATAAAATGTATATAATTGAGAAATTTCCGTTAACGCTTTTATACCGATGTTACCATAATATAAATAACCACAACACGCGGTCCACTGGTTCAGAGATAACAAATAAAATGTATATAATTGAGAAATTTCCGTTAACGCTTTTATACCGATGTTACCATAATATAAATAATCACAACACGCGGTCCTGTAGAGCTTGACTTAGTTTGGGTGATGTTTTTATAAGTCCTTGATGGATCTGTCGTTATAACCTTATTAAAAAGATTTATAACTTGGAAGCTTTGTTTCGGTTCGCAAATCTATTTAACCACAAAATATTATTAGGCTGTCAAAAAATTCTATTAGTGTTAGCCGACTACTGTGACAGATTGTTTTTTTACATCTTTTACATGCTTGCTGAACAGTTATTCGTTTATTTATGTTGCATGTGCGCAGGGTCTCCCAGTGTGGTCGTAACGGAATGTTTTACAAATTTTAACAACTTGTTGATTCCTCGTATTAATTCAAAACATATCAGGCGAGAAAGGCCTTGGATTTATCGTAACGCACCGAATGAGGCATTGAATATTACCGCTGCACATCTATATCAAAAGAAAATCAATTTATCAATTACCACCCTTATATAGTAAAACAGTATATTACCGTTAGGGTGTTTACCGTAAGTGCATGCAGACCTTATTTCGGCAATAAATCTATGTTCCTTTTTCAGCTTTACGATAGAAGTTTACGTGGACATATCAGCTTTACCGAGTATGGCTTCAAATGACTATCCACAACAAGGCATCACACAAGGATAATAGATGCCAAAAGATAGAATTTAGTAAAATATTTCTTATCATTATTACTGAATAAATTTTTCTAGTTATAACCGCAAGATAGATTATTCTGTTGTCCAATTGCCATATATATATATATATATACAGCCCTAAAATATAATTTCTATAACAACATCTATAAATCAAGAACGGGTTGGCAGAAGTACTTCAATTTATAATTTCCATTTTCCTAGCCAAAATCAAGATTACGATATAATCGCCAGCAGCCTAGTAAGTGATAAACATAGCTGGTTAAATGTTTCATAGTGTTGATGGTATAAATCAACATTTCAACAGCCTACTCAATGCTTCTAGACTTATTGCTTGAATATGCGCAGAATCAAATATAGAAAATTGTTATATTGATTGTTATAACTTGCATATTGTAATTATTGACCTCCATAATCGCAGTACTTTAATTGGGCAATATATAAAAATTATGTGAGGTTGATACTCTAAAAGTGGCAGCCCAGCATCTAGTAAATATTTGCAGAACAATTGTTACTACATATTTCCGGCTCAGACGAAAGCTCATGACTCCTTCTACATCTGATTTGGGTTGAAGACCTGACATGATTCTTTCGTTCTCATAAAAGATCACTAATCAGAGCTTCAACATTTCCCACATTGCTAATATACTAACTATTAACACAATGCTAGTTACTGTTAAATAGTTTTACGTGAAAACAATAATTGATGTGAAAATATAAATATGTTGTAAATTAAAATGAGTAAAATGTAAAAATAAAATGCAAATATGTATGTGTAAAATATATGTTTGTAATTGTGTATACTGGAAAGCGATGAAGTGTTCAACGAAAATCTAGAATACAGGTTAAATTTAATCCATACCGATAGTGTTATTGATTAGTTATAGACCTCATGGTTAAATGTACAAACTTTCTGGTATCGGTTCAGCTACAAATATTGTCATGTGTGTAACTCTAAGCGCGTGTTCACAGTGCGTCCGATACGATTCTATTTACATTTCGGTTGTATTGTGTATAGAGTGGGCACACTGCATCCGAGCATGGACAATTTTATCGGATCCGAACAAGTGATGTATTGTGAAAAATGCATAACAGAATAGCCTAGGTGCAGAGTTTGGTCTGATCGGATCGGGTGCAATGTGAACACCAAATCAGATTGAAACGGATCGGACGCAATGTAAACACTCCCACAGATAACTGGACACCATATCGTAATTTAGTGTTGAGCAACGACACTGTTCACCGCATCAGCCGGCTATTAATTCAATTTATAATCGTTAACTGACACGATGTTATTTTGTGCCGGTTTGGGGCATCGGCTGAAATCGGCGCGAGGTCTATGCGCGAATTGTTGTAGTATATCAATAAACCAGACTACAGGCACTTTTTGATGTAAATATTCGCCAATAAGCAACATGCGACGATTTTCAATCAAAAGCAAGGCAAAATTGCTGTAGTCTTTCGTGCAACAGATGTATCGGTTCCATTCGAAAAAGCAGGCTAGTATCGCTCACCTTTCATACATATATAAATATACATCGTAAATTATAGGAACACGGCAGTGTCCCTATCATATGTTTTGTGCCAATACTGGTGCATTTTTCGCTAACATGTTTGGAATTTTTTAAAACACATATGGTTAATGTCCTTTAGAGGAATGATTTTTAAGAGGTACAGTTTGGTCAGTTTTGCAAAAGCCCATGTTTTCTGTTTATTTTTATTATTTCGACCGAGACGATGCATGCTTTACTGCACGAATAGAGCGCATTATATTAAGGAAAATTTTGGGAACACGGTTCTAAATGAATACAGATTTGTTTGGGACACAGAGACAAATTCCACAAACACATACTTTGGTGAATAGAATAGGCATGTACATGTCGACATTTCGTTCCGTATCCGTTTCTCAACTTGTTTATAATTTTCATTTCTTGGATAACAGCGAAGAAAGACTATTGTTTATTTATATTACCAAGAGTGCATTAGGGAAGAGTATGACACTTCCCTGCACTAATATATATCCCCGTGTTTGATGACGCGGGCGTTGTCGGTCTGACCCCCTCCTAGTTTCTTCTTTGGGGGGTTGAGATGCACTGACCCCTTCCAGACTCTAGGGGGATAGGTCGGACCCCCTCAATTTCTGGGGGTGGTCGGTTGAACCAGCAGCTGCTGATAACCCAACCTCCCCACAAATTGGGGGTCCAAGCTACACCACGAATCTGGGTGGGTCAGTGCATCGAGACACCCCCCCCCCAAAAAAACGGTTGGGAGGGGGTCAGGACAAACACGCACGCGTCATCAAACACGGATTAATATGTTATTGCAGGGAAGTGTTATACTCTTCCCTAATGCACTCTTGATGATACTAAACAAATTCGACATAGCTAATTGGATGGCTTCTAGGTATCTTCGGCAGTAGCTAGATATTGTTATAATTTGGTCATAGTACAGCGTTGTACGCTGTATATTCGTGCTCACGATACAAAGTCCCAGGCCAGCTGGGGACCTTGGGGTAAGTCTTCAGCGGCTAACGCGGGAGGGTGCCTCTTTCTGAACTATATCCGCTGAGCCAGATGAGCCAGGAGTTTAGGCAAGGGGGGACACGGGGTCGCACCCATCGTGCAACCAGCCGCACTCTCACTACGGGATGACAAAAAGCGAATTGCACGTATTATGTATATACGCCAAGTCGGGCTACGCTCTGCTCCGACAAGCAAATCCTGTGTCCCCAATGCGGAATGTTATGGCTACGAATCTGCGCTCTGTTCATTTCGGTAAATCCGATATCAAGTTGCGACCGGCACTCACTCTCCATGTGAAAAACTTTACGATTCTTATCATGTACTACAGAGGAGAAATACAAACCGCCAAATGAACTATATATGTATAGCCGATCCGATCAGTGCAAGATCCCTCCCGTCGGCGCGATGTGCCGTTCCCAGGTCATCTTACCACCATCCCTCCCACAGGACACAGGTCTTCCCACCCATGCCGAGCACAGAGGCGCTGATGTAGCCACACTCAGTCCCGATCCCCTCCGCCGACCGGCTAATTTCAAGCTGGGGAGGCCAATCGCCAACGTCCACCTTCGAGGGTGCCGGCTACTGTCCTGGAACCAAAAATAAAAAATATTTTCCCATGTGACATTAAAATATTTTAAACCCCTGTACGTCACAGGGAATGCCGAATCACTGCCATCTAGTGATACCTTACGACATAAAATATGACCCTTAACGATCCTGATATTTTGGCAGTCGGCATATGTTTTGTGGCTATTATAACGGTTAGATTTCTGAAAAACTTGCGTGACAGAGGTATTAAGCATTAAGATGTATTTCGAAACACGTTGTGAACATAGACTTAAACTTTGAAGACTTGTTTCCGAAATTTTACATGAATAAACATATGCAATTTTACATGTTACATGTAGCATTGTTACCTTGTACATAATATGTTTATTAAAAAAGTCGTCACTGTTCATTCATAGATTTCAAACACCAACACCAAATTCAACACCGCATCTAGTATAGTCTATTTATAGTCCATCTTGGTGTAACATTCGGAAATGAATTGTAATCTGTGTACAAGCTTCGGATTCAAATGGCGCGAATTTTCGAGCAAATACTAAACTATCTGTTACAAAAATAAATTCGTATTTGGCAGTGGTGGTTGCCAATGGTTGGGAAGTCGAACTAGTTCCAAGAAAGTTCCGGCTTACACATCAACGGCTGGGCAGCAGCCGATGGACGGCGGACGACAAAGATACTTCTCTTTTATTACGATAGGAATTTAATATTCGTAAATGTTTCTTCAGCGTTTGTTCGAGTTCGATTTGGATACCAAAATTCTGCACGGCGTGTAGTGCCACGACTAAAGTGTATAACCCTATGCCATGGCAGACTATAGCAAGACGGTTCTATATTTAGTCCTAGGCGAATTTGCCGGCTTTGAGGTCTATCATTAAACATTCATGCATATTAGTTTAATGATATACATCTTATACATATTTACTAAAATATGGCAAGACGCTGCTAGACGGTACTAAATTCTTGCATGTTTTTTCTTGTCCATTATATTTAAACATCAAAAAATTCCTGTGTTGTAGTATACACTTGCTACACAGCACTATACGTATAAAAAACTATGGCCGGCCAAGCGACGTCCCATAACTACTGACTAATGGCTTTCGAGATTGTTAACTGCAGAAAATTGTTCTACGAATGGCCCTTGAGCGGTCCAAGTGCCGTTTTACTCGACTCTAAAGCCGGCCAGTGAACAACACTGCTCGTTAGTACCTGTGTCTTTAAATGTGATGCTTGTTGTATAATATCGATGCGACTAATTCCTTAATGTATCTTTGTATATAATATATACATATATATATATACATGTATATATTACATACAAAGATACATTAAGCAATTAGTCGCATCGATATTATGCAACAAGCATCGCATTTAAATTCTCGTTCGTATCTATGGCCCACTAATAAGCTATTTTGCACCCCACTCTCAGCTGACTCTTAAGATGCGCTTGCGTTATACATCATAAGTTAACTGTTTAATGCGAAGTTAGTAAGTAAATTGTGTTTCCTCGAAACACAACACGGCAGTCAAAAGGCCTTAATACTATTTGAGACTTTAATTGTGAAAATTCAGTTATAGTCTACAATTTTGTAACTACATAAATCTTAAGGGAAATGGCCCAATGATAAGCCGATAAATTCGTGTAAGTGGTGATAAAAACGCGTGTGCCACTACGCTGTTAGAACTGGCACTATACAGTACAAGAGAAAATATTTAATATACATACACGGAATGCAATAGTTTCGTTACTGCAACACGATCTGTCTGAAATGTCACAACAAAATGACACATTCAAACCGTTAAGAATGTTCCAGAAATCTTACTAAATATAAAATAGTATTTTGGCAAAAGCATAAAGAGCAATAC
>JASANE010017938.1:0-150149 GCA_030248225.1 Trileptium ribeirensis
TAGAGACACGATTTGTCCAGAACCGGGTCTCGGAAATAGAGTCACACGTTGACATCGAACATCGCTATGTGCCAACGAATGCCAACCCTGCTGATATCATCACGTGGTTGTTCGTATAAAGAATTGGCCAATCACATTTTTGTGGTGGCATGGTCCATCGTGGTTACAAGAATCAAAATCGAAATGGCCGTACAACTCAATTTCTGAAACAGTCGAAAAGTCAAACCAAAAAACTAGTGTTGTCGTCCTCACTGCAAATGGCAAAGAAATCGAGTTAGAAGAGCTACTTCGAGTTCAAAATTATTCATCACTTCGTCGTTTAGTCCGAGTCACAGCTTGGGTACGTCGATTTATTTACAACTGTCGCATACGTTCTTGTCAAACTGGATGTCCAACAGCAGTCGAGATCGGTGAAGCCCAATACCATTGGGAATGTTGGGTACAAAAGAAACACTTTAGTGACATTATTGACAACATTCGCAACAAAAACGTCAGAACATTATTTCACAACTTGATATGTTTGTTGATAAAAACGGAATCATACGATGTGGCGGACGACCAGAAACACAGACCTCACGCCCGATGCAATTCATCCTAAACTCCTCCCAAAAATGATAAGTTCACTCGTCTTGTCATTGAAGATTGTCACTGTCGCTTGAATCACGCTGGTGTCGCCCACACATTAGGACAATTACGCAACAAATATTGCTTCGTGCACGGACCTTCCAAGTAAAGATGGTTTTGGGACGTTGTCACCAATGCAAAATTATGTATGTTGAGTCTTATCGATATCCGAAGTCTCCTCCACTACCGTCGTTTCGAGTTAACTGCCAAAACCCTTTCAGTTGCGTCGGCATCGACTACTTGGGTCCGATGCGTTTGAAGACAAATCAGTCTGGATTGTCGCCTAAAATATGGATTTGTCTTTTCACATGCTCAGTCGTACGAGCAGTCCATCTTGAAGTTGTTGATTCTCTTTCAACGACTGACTTCTTGATGGCGTTACGTCGTTTCATCGCTGCGCATGGTTTGCCCAAACTTGTGATCAGCGACAATGCAAAAAATGTTAAAACAACGAACAAGTTCTTGACAAAATTGTGACGTGAAACATAAATCAGTGACGAAGTTCAGGATTTCGCGCCCACAAATGGCATTCAGTGGAAATTTATAACTGAACTGGCGCCGTGGATGGGTGATTTCTACGAACACGTGGTTGGCGTCGTGAAGAAATCACTGAAGTCGACACTTGATCGTCGCTGTGTTTCATTGACTGAATTACAAACAGTCGTCGCTGAAGTATCATCTATAGTAAATAGTCGTCCTCTCGTCGTCAATGAAGCAAACCCAGACTCCCAAGTCTTAACACCTGCTGATTTTCTGGGAAGTTCTTGGCTTTGGGTGCAATCCTTTGAATTTGACGAAGGTGATTTCGTTCCTCGACCTACTACCGGCGACGAACTCATACTCGGTGGCTTCGTATACAAGCCACCATCGATTCGTTTTGGAAGATGTTCCAACATCAGTACATCCTCATACTTCGTGAACAAACTATTACTTTCAACAACAGAAACTGTTGCAACAGCATGCCTACGGTAGGGTCGGTTGTATTGAACAAAGACGGAAATTTTCCATGATGTAGGCGGCGTATTGGTCAAATTGTTGAGTTGATTAACAGTAGCGATGGTGTTTGTCGATCTACAATAGTTTCTTTAGCAAGCGGAATACGGATACGACGAGCGGTATCTATGTTATTTCCTCTTGAAGTTGGATTAACTGAAGGAAATCCAGATAACGTTGTCGATAATACCAACAACAAACTATCAACAAGACGAGCTGCATCTGTTGCGCGCGAGCGGATCAATAAACTTTATGAATATGAAGATGAAATGACGATGTAATCGCATCAATTTTTTCGCGTCGAAGGATTACCGAACGTCTCGAAACGATTTAATATTATAATAACAATTTTTAATTTAGATGTCAACGGTCGTCATCCCAACAACTCATCCTCTCTCACGTTTCGCTGTTTTGCGTTTCCTGTCGGTGGTACAATGGTCCCATGGATCAATATGGCTACGTGGCATATTGTTTTGTTGCAACAAGGTGAACACTATGATGAATTAAATTCCGACATGTGTAACAACGTTCACTTGCTAAATAATCCAACTGAAATCGGGGGATGGTTGCAAAAAAGAGGTGGTTGTATCACGGCAGAACTTACCTTTCAACTACCCGATATCATGCGGAGCATCATCATCGACCAGCTTCAACAAGTCGGCATTCCATTTCATACTGTATTTGTCGAAACGACGTCCAAGGAAGACGATCCTTCAAACATCAAATTCTTGGAGTGCGGAAACCCGAACGAATTCGTTTGGTCAACTGGTTGGCGACCAAGTCATTGTAGTCCTGGCAAATTAATGCCGGGTTCCAATATGATAGGTCGTATTCTGAGTGAAGCGGCAGCCATGTATTACGGCGATGGTTTGGAGGCACCATTTGGCATCGGTACAATATTGGGTCGATATACGATTTTCAACAATCCGATCTTCACCAAAACGGCTCTCATCCTCAGCGACAGCATGTATCGACAGCTGGAGTTCGTTGAAAATGGGCATGTGATCCCAATTTCTGGTGGGAGCTTCAATGATCTCGTCATACACCTCAATAATTATCAATATTTACTGAATGATTACAAATATTTAATCATTAATTGTGGTATTAACATCTCCGAATGGTCGCCAGAGTCGCAAGCAATAAATTGGGCTCCAATGGAGCAACTGCTATTAGCCTCGCGTCATTTAGATAATCCTCCTCAGATGTTGGTCAACTTACCAGTCCCACATTTCACGTGTCCAGGGGTGGCTGCATTGTCCAAATACATTGAATCTCGTCTGGAGTGAACCGGTATTCATTATTTCAATTGGAGTGCAATTGACAACGTCATCGAATTGCCTGATGGAATGCCCGATTATTATTTTTTCGACGTGGATACATTCCATCTTGGACATGCTGGTATAAGGGTTCTTTGGAGGAAGTGGTGCCGGATCTTCCCGGAGATGCAGTCATTGAACTATTCACTTTCAAGTGAACGATCAACCAGTAATCACACGCCAGAAATGGAATGAACAGTGACTTGTTGTGACTAGTTAGTTTGATTGTCATTGAAGTCAGTCAACTCGTTGCGGACTATTTTGTCGTGCAACATTGTCTGTCGGGAATATCGCGAATAGCGTTTAAAAAGAATTTATGAGACAAATTCCAATCGACGAATTCACCTTGATATTGTTTTGATTCAAGTTGGAAAATGGTGAAATTTTGGAGAAGTTGAGCTTGATATAATGTTTTAATTTTACTACCCTGTTTGCTGATATATACAGGTCAAAAATATATTGTAGCGTGCTGCCTGGCTTAGTGTGGCACGATGCATAGTTAGCTTATCGGCAGCTTAGTGTTTAAAGGTTAAAGCCTAAATTTTGTTTACCTAATAAATAAAGGTATATATTAAGTATTACAAAATATTGAAAGTTGTGTTGCGTCGCTCGTCATCGTCAATTATATTTTCAAAAACCTGAACCTATTTTAAACCATTAAACTTCGTCGGCCTCAAACCCACCGAAAGCAACTGACACCGCATAAAGTATTTGCGCTGCTCTCTAGAAATCAAACCATCGTATTCAGACTACCGGAAAAACTATGTAGACAATTCTTAGCGGCCTGTACCTATTACGTTACCAAACAACCGTACACAGACTATATTTTTGAAATCGAGTTCATTTGACCCTAAATCTATTAACCCCATGAAATATGCACGCTGCCCGAATCATTGTATTCAGCATACCGAAAATGCTCTATATAGACTATTTTTGATGCCATGAACCAAACTTCTGAAGACCGACTATTTTCTGGATGTCGGGTTCATTGACCCTAAACCCATATATAACAAATGAAAAGTCATGAGATATGCACCGTGCACAATAGATAACCAAATCATTATATCCAGCCTTAAGATATATATAGACCTGCATATAGACCATACTTGATTCTTTGCACGGAATACATAATCAGACAAATGAAACGCACTACGTTTTGGAAATCGGGTCCACCGACCGGAAAACCCTTGAAACCCCAAAAACATGTACAATATGGTCAAGTTGGATTTTAGGTAGCAAAAAAAATTATATTCAGCGTGCTTGATAGTGCAATAGGCACTGCTTGTAAGATAAAAATAAGCAATAACACGGCGAAATTCGAAAAGTCGCTATTCCTGGCAAAGGGTCGACGAACCATATTCGGGCCCGCAGCGGTCCAGGGAGTGGTCCCATAAAAATCGGTCAACACAGTAGGAGATCTCGATAACATGATTCTGCTGTCTCTCCATTTTTCGATGCAAAACCTGTGTCGCGAGGTATGGCCTGCGAAACACTGGTAACTGTATGGCCAGATTTGGCAAAGAACCCTTAAAAACCTTCTTTTTGCCATTTCGACCCGGGATATAGGATCGGAGCTGTTCGCGTTCAACTAAGAGCATATCGTCATCACTTTTGCTATGAAAAAAAGTTGTCAAAATCCATTCATCCGAACATGAGTTTTGAATGACAGCGATAGACAAGAAAAGAAATTTTAACGATTTTCTTCCGACCGCACTCAAAGGAAACCTCGCTTTTTCCGCTTGAATAACGTAATGTCGCAATTACATCACAGCCTAATATTAAATATTTCCAATGACTATATTTGTAAAAATTCCAGTCTTCGTACGCTCGTAATATTTTGACAGTGCGAGAAGCCTTTTACTTAGTGCATTATTTCAGGATATTTCCTACTATTTACGTAGGCAAGGTTAAAGACAAATGCTTTGAAGCTTTTCAAAACCTGGCACAACTCACCGTTCGCAGAAGATTGCAGATCTGTCGCGGTATTATCTTGCTGTACCAAAGTCGTCCGAAGAGCGTTGTCTTCATCAGCTGTTTCAGTATCATTTGTGGTCACATCTGTTCCTTTGTTCGACGATATAGTCGTCAATTTTTGACTGCTGTTCGCTAGAGATTCTGTCATATACGCGAGCATAGTATTGTTCTCGGTTGTGTTGTTATCGGTTTGGCTGGCTGACGGTGATATCGTGGACGTATCAAGAATTGTGCTTGATGTTGTAGTCGCCTTTGCTGCTGTTGATTCAGTTTGTTGGTTAGTATGGATAGCTGTCGCATATGTTGTTGCTGCGGTTGCGGTTGTTGTCATCTTCACAGCTATTGCTCCAGATGTTGTTATGCGCTCTGTTGTTAACTCTTCGTTTCGAGTCGTAAATACAGGAGACGGGGCATCCTTCGGGCTTGTTGGCAGTGAGGAACGAGAACTAACCCACAGCCAAGTTGTTCTTACGGGAACTGTTATCTCAACTGTGCTTCCGGGCTGCGTTGAGTGCAATTCGTCGCGCTCGTGATATTTTTGTTTGCAAGGATACTTCCACTTCCTCGGGCGTTTGGTAGAAGAGTAATTTTCAGTGCTCGTCGCAAGATTTTCTGGCACAACAGAAGCATTATTCTTACCAGTAGAGTTAACTATGCTCGAAGGATTTTCCTGAGGATAAACATTTCTCATATTTGAGCCAGTTTTTCGTTCGCGTCCTGGTGAAATGTACCATGGCGAATTTTGTTGACCATTCGCAGCACCTAATATGTGAAATTAATCATTAAATATTCTATCAACATAACATTGTTGATAAGATGTCTTGTGCATCATACCATCGCAGACCAAAATTCCGGGAAATATGGCAGATTTGAAGAAAACAACTTACCTAGCATGTAATTACAAAAACTAAAGTGAACTAAAAACTTAAAGTTTCTACAAACCTCCAAATTTTATTCCTAATTTGTTCTAAACAAAAAAATATAGAACCAAACACATATAAACCTGCTGGTGTGTCATTAATAGACATTGGTATATATTTTGCTTCGAAGCAGCACTCTGTATCAACGAACAGTCTTATACCGCACAACTAACGATCTATTACCTGGTGCAATAATCATTCAACAAAACTGGATAAAATTTGCGTGAAATTTTAAATACAAATGCGAATGCACATTGCTATCACCAAAAGTGCATAAGGGAAGAGTATGACACTTCACTGCACACTAATGTTGACCCGTGTTATTAGGACAAGAGTTTTTTGTGTTACCACCCTCACTTCCGGGGTCATCACTCATAGACCCCCTAATTTTGTGGGGATAGATCGGATCTCGTCATTTTGAGGGGGTCGATTGAACCAATAACAGTTTTTCAACAAATAACAGATGAACAATTTGCTAGAGGTATTACAAATGAAATTTCTAAGGATAGGAAACTAGCTGGTAAACAGCTAGAATATCGTGCATTAACAGGAATATCACCGTAGAGGTCAGCTGATCCCCCTGGAAAAGGCGCCCCTGGGAAACCACGAGAACGTCCGACCGAGAGCCTTTGTGATGAATATGCTTTTTATTGAGAACAAAACGCTGTAAATTAGATTACATCGTTTTTTGCTTTGACCCATGACAAAGTTATAGTTACTTATTAGATATTTTGGAGGCATATCTGTAAGAAACTGCTAACTATGGCAGCCATACAGTCCGTATGTCTATTGCGCTGTCTAGGAAACAAAATCGTTTTTCTGTTTATAAATCGCTTAAACCCATAGTCGAGAGTCTGCTGTTTAACAAATCAACGTTATCAACAGTTAATTCTCAGGCGTGCAGCGCAATGTAGATTCATTTCTAAAATTTAAAAAAAAATTATTACATTTTATCATCTGATTTGTGTTAAATCTAACATATATTTCTTTATATATTACTAGTTGATTTGCAATGCGAAGCAAGACTTTGTTGTAACAATCCTTCATCGCGTGCTACAAAGTCAAGAATATGTATATCAGAGATGGAACTGGGTCACTGTCTCATGACCCAGTAACCCAATGACCCACGGAGGGTGTGATCCAGTGATCCAGTGATCCAGTTCCTCCACTGACCTAGTGACCCAGTGACCCGGTAGAAATAGTGACAGGTGTGACCCAGTAACCTAGATCTATCTCTGGTGTCTGTCATGTTCACTCTAAAATTACGCAGCGAAAAGTGCTCAGTATGACTATCTATATTACGCACTTTGCGTTTGTCCGAAAACCAGTGGCACCACGTATACCCTAATTTTCTTCCACATACGTGTGTATTCATTGTAAGCGATGTAGCGCTGCCCAGCCTGTACCACGAGAAGGTGGCCCACTAATTGAAATTAAGCAAATCTATTGTAGTTACAATACCGTGTTAGAGGTGTACGGCTGCTTAATGTTTATTTATTTGTCGATATCCCGGTCGTCGATTCCTTTCTGCCGGCGTTCGCCCCACCATCCCTTGGTTACGTCCAACTAGCTATGATTTCTTGGCGAAATCAAAAAAATCCATTCGCGAGTAATACATACATTAAGAACAAAAAATGAAAGATTGGGCCCATTACTTAATAACTCAAACAGATCCCACCAACGATTTTCAGTGTAGGGTACTGCATTCCAAGTCGTTGAAAGATTTTGGTGGCTAGGCAAGTCATATCTCTGCTACCAGCAAACCCACCCTTGGAACTGGATACAGTGTTCCAACCTACCAGTGGTACTAGATTGCTAGGTTTCGACGTCTTGTCCCGTGTGACGGCAACGTAACATTGCACAACTGGGTCACGGCTGACACCCCAGTGACCCAGTGACACACCGAGATGGTGACCCAGTGACCCAGTTCCCTGACTGACCCAGTGACCCAGCCAAAATAGTGACCCATTTGACCCAGTGGCCCAGTGACTCAGTTCCATCTCCGATGTATATTTATAAATCCGTCGCGCGTTGCATAAATCTGCGCTATTAATTCATTAGTACTGCTTTAATGCAACTGATTTTATATATACAAGTCTTACCTTGAAATATATGTCCCTATAGACGTTGGGTTGAAAAGCCCAGGTTACACCAACAATTATTAATTCGCATGCTGCTGCTGTTCTAGTTTGAAATCCTAGACAGAAGTGATGTGGCTAGTAGTCCATGATGCTGTCTTTTCAGTGGTTATATCGGATTGTGAGTGTATTTTCAAAGTGCGCCTTTTCTAAACGGCTATTTTATTCAACCAAAATTCCTTGCTTTATCATGAAATTGCTAGTTTAATATATTTAATTTATAATTTTATAATTTGAATCTAAGCGTAACAACTGAGGTCGGAGGTTGAAATCCGGCCTGTATCCACTTTTTGACAATCTAAACTACGTTAACTTCATAATTATGCCAGAGAACCTTTTACACATTTTGCGAGATTTAGTTTGAACTCGGTGATATGTCTCAGAATATATTGTCATGTGATGATGACGGGGATTATCGTCTGAGGCGTCGGAACAGCCTCCCTGCGACGAATGCCGACTGAAAATATTAGCAAAAATCGGTGGAAAATGGGCAAAAATCGGGCAAAATTTGACAAAAAAAAATTGAGAATTGTGCAAAATTGGCAAAAGTTGGCGGTAAATTAGCAAAATTTACAAAAATGTCGAGTGCTAAAAATTTCGAAAATTTATTCTCGAAAATATCTTGAACTCGGTGATATGTCTCAGACTACATTGTGATGTGGCGATGAGGGGGATTATCGTCTGAGGCGTCGGAACAGCCTCCCCGCGACGAATGCGGACTGAAAATATTAGCAAAAATCGGTGGAAAATGGGCAAAAATTGGGCACAATTTGACAAAAAAATTGAGGAGAATTGTCCAAAATTGGCAAAAGTTAGTGGTAAATTAGCAAAATTTGCAAAAATGTCGAGTGCTAAAAATTTCGAAAATTTATTCACCGCCATGCCCCCCCAAAAATGATTAATGACCGTAATCATTAATTACCCCTGGTCACGTGATTAATAACCCAACGAAGGGTGTTGGTGACAGATGATTACTGTTGCTCAAGTAATAAATTCATATATATTTAGTTTACAAATCACTATCATAAATACATACACATATATTTGTTCACCCCTCTCCTACATTAAATACATAAACATAATGTACCTTACATACATAAACATATAAACCCTTTGCTGTAATATATACATATAAAGATTACATGTTACTCTTCCATCCACGCAATATGTCCAAAAATAACTCATACGATGAAATGCAACGGTTCTAAAAAATTAGTTTAGTTTTACAACCAAACCAAGTGCCCGGGCTGCCTTGGCACGTTGAAATATTGTATTGCGACCACAAACTTCACTGGAATACACAGCTGGCTGCTGTACGCAACTTCAACCGCTATATGTTATATTTAAAATCCTTGAAATAACACCCACAATTGGATATACACATATGTATTATATTCACGTACAACAAGTAAATTCTTCCTAGAAGCTGCGTACAATGCAATCATAGCTGACCTTGGGATTCATATTTTAATATAATTTAGTATAACAAAGCAGCGAATAAAGTCGATTTATCAGTCCATCCATACTAAGATTCTTCTAGGTAAATCACTCGCAAACACTCTATATTCAAAATCCTGGCTGTCTTTTGCTGAAACAAATGTTCGAAGCTCGTAAGTTAAGAAGGGGTGCAGAGCTGCTCTTGATCGGTATATCTTATCAAAGTGGTATAGAACGGTACTTTTGAGTTTAAGACAGTAGGTTCTGAGTATAGGTTCACTGATAATCATACACCATTTCGTATTGCTTTTCACTTGAACAATTTGCGTTAGAGCGCTACGAGAAATCTTTAAAGACAGTTCCGTTTGTGATGGTAAATATCCACTGTTGAACAAAATATGAGTAACCACCGGTACATAAAAGGTACATTCATCGCTGCTGGAAAAGCAGGTTTGTCCAGCAGCAGTCTAGCTGCATTTAAAGTTTATAAAACATGAAATGGATTGAAACGTAATAAATTTCAAAACAATGTCCATAAGCGTAAAGGCCAACCCAGTTTTTCAAAAAACAAAGATCCAAACTCAAGCGCAAGTGTCTGAATCCCGAAAGTAAAACTTTGAAACATAATCTCAAAACGTTAAAATGCAAAAAAACGAAAAATTATCGGACGAAAATATAAAAAAACATGAAAAGAAGACGAAACACATATAACACATAAAATATTTTAATATAAAAAATGATAATTTTTACTGGAGTCGAAACCCTCACAAGCAAAATGATTGAGAGTTGTGAACTTGTCGAGTTTACCAGTGGCAGTGGACAACAAATTGAGAATGCTGCAACACCACTGGTATTTCAAAGTGCGATGCATGAGTAAACTTAAGGTGCATCCTTACCATCGCCTTCTGTCATTAGCAATTGGCAATCACTTGTTAGGCGTACCAGTAATCCGTAAATATATAAGAGAACATAAAATTGATGTCTTGGGCAGCGCATCCAAAACGTTAAGTAACAAAAAGTTCCCTTATGAACAATTACTTCAAAAACAATAAGCAACCGACTTGTGACCGACTGACGTTTGAGTAGGAAAATTTTTATTTCATTATCGAACGAAAATTTCACAATTTCATGTGTTAGATCCTGTACTTTCACATGTAACGTTCACAAACCATACGAATTATCATTAATAAAACGAAATGTGTTAGCGGAACGAAAAAACGAGGAATGCAAGTTGCCACGTTGTGCGTTGTGAAACGAACTTGTGGCCAAATAGAAAATTGTTAGCGAACAAAAATTACCCAGTTTTGCAATCAGTCGCTCTATGTTGCCGTACAGAAATTTTTGAATTTAGAATTGGCTATTGCAATGAATGATTTGTTCGCTAACAGCGTTTTGTACAAAGTGTCAAAACAGGATGGTAGAGGGCGCAGCTTAAGTTTACTCATGCATGACTACTTGGAGGATATGAATTAGTTATTTCTGAAACTGAAGGTAAAACTAAGTGCTAAATCAACACCACAACCATTAGCTAGCAAACCAAAACAGTCAAAAACAGTGAAGGCGTCAAACCCATTAAACTTGTCATATTTTGCAATCAGTTCAGGTATGCAATCTTTAGTCAGGTTTATGTGAAGATCAACCATGAAGCAGTAACTGTCGAATCAAACCAACAACACCTTGATGACTTATATCCTAAATCTTCTATGTTACTCAAGTGAGGAGCGAAACTGTCATCTTCGTTCAACTCTGTTTCAAGATCGTACTTACTCTATGGATAGTGTTGAAGACAACAACGGTGCTGTGGCTAGACGAGCCTACGTTTTCAACAGAGATGAGTTCACCTCGTAGGTACTGATGAATACTTCTTTTATATTCAACTGTGCATATTTACTACAACAAACGGAAGTGTCTTTAAAGCTTTCTCGCAGCGCTCTAGCGCAAATTATTCAATTGAAGGGCAATGCAGTATAATTATCCGTGAACCTATACTCCAGCCAACCATGTTAAATGCAAAAGTAGCGTTGTAGACCGCTATGATAACATATACCGATCAATAAGAGCTCTGTACCCCTGCGTAAACTACGAGCTTCAAACATTTGGCTTAAGAAAAGACAACCAGAATTTGGGTTATACAGAGTTTGACGATGATTCACCTGGAACTAACTTTGTATGGATGGTTCTATAATAAAAACATACAGTGGGAACATGAGCAAAAATATTTATTATTTAAAGCTTTCTGATATGTTGAAGCTCCAGGAGCTGGTTAATACACTAACGTTGCCAGGACAAACACCATTTATTGCGAGCGGGAAAAGTCGTATTGAAGTTTACTCGAGTCTGCTATAATTGAATTATCAGAACATAAACCTAGGTTTTCCGAGTCTTATATGTTTGATGGCATCGGCGTGTTTGCGGCTCATGTATCTCCGGACCACAACATAACTTGATTTATCATGAATATTTGCATGAGAATCAGTTTCAGTATGAACGAAAAGCATAACATGATTTATCATAAATATTTGCATGAGAATCAGTTTCAGTGGGCACGAATATGATAACATGATTCATCATGAATATTTGCATGCGAATCAATTTTAATGGGTACGGAAAGAATAACGTTATTTATCATGAATATTTGCATGAGAATCAGTTTCAGTGTGCACGGAAAGAATAACGTTATTTATCATGAATATTTGCATGAGAATCAGTTTCAGTAGGTACGAAAAGTATAACGTGATAGTGGGCATGAAAAGTATAACGTGATTTATCATGAATATTTGCGTGAGAATCAGTTTCAGTATGCACGAAAAGGATAACATGATTTATCATGAATATTTGAATAAGAATCAGTTTCAGGGGGCACGAAAAGGATAACGTGATTTATCATGAATATTTGCATTTGAATCAGTGTCAGTGGGCACGAAAAGAATAACGTGATTCATCATGAATATTTGCATGCAAATCAATTTCAATGGGTACGAAAATAATAACGTTATTTATCATGAATATTTGCATGAGAATCAGTTACAGTGTGCACGGAAAGAATAACGTTATTTATCATGAATATTTGCATGAGAAGCAGTTTCAGTTTGCACTAAAAGAATAACGTGATAGTGGGCACCAAAAGTATAACGTCATTTATCATGAATACTTGCATGAGAATCAGTTTCAGTGGGCACAAAAGGGATAACATGATTTATCATGAATATTTTCCTAGCCTAGTTAAGTCTCGAAGGTAAAAGACGGCAACGTCAGACTGATAATCGACCTTGTGAAAGCTCTAAACGAGCTTATGGTTCTATTCGTGATGGGAAAAACTACGGAGACTTTGAAGATGACAAAAGGTGATAGAAAATTGAATGGTTGTAATTTTAGTGTTTTTTTAACTTTGTATTTATGTATATTTGTTCTCGGATATATGTTTTTAAATAAAACCCAAAAATATAGACACATGGAAAGGATTGTATTCCGTATTTAGGTATTTAATATGGACTAAATACCTAAATTTTAATTCAAGCGAAAGCCAGAAGACGAACAAATCCGGGTGTTCAAACGACAGATTACAATGTTGCGCGAGCAAGAATCTCATGGAATGCGCTGTACCAAACACATTCCTACTCTCCGTAGAACTGCGGGAGCTGTTGAAGAAACGTCGTAGGAAGTAACGCAATTCGACTTTGAAACGGGATGCCGATACATCCCACACATAATGTTGTAATTATGTAATCTTGAAATTTTCCGCGATCATTACGCTGAATTTTATTGTCCTTATTATCCTTTCAAGTTAGTTAAAAATGCGTGTATTAGGTTGCTTGTCTGAGAACCAGCAGACAGTCCCATTTTGATCGGCAGGTAAGCGGTTTGAAGCGTCTACCCTAACACGTTACCAACAGAGTAGGATTGGCACAAGCAACAAAAAGGGTGGTCATTCTAACTGTTTCCGCATACGTAATGCCAGACTCTAAAATGCGTTCCGCCATTTTAGGTCCCAGGTGAGACGAGAAGTATCTGTGTCTTACTCTTAGGGTGAAGTAGCATACCTTAAACTGCAAAAGATGATGAGGGAAGTGCTAGCTAATCAGAAGGGGCACACCGTGCAAAACAACGCAACACTCGTCACCGATGTCGCTGAAACTAATGTATCACATCATATGCATACCTCTCGGTATGTTTGTGCATGTGTCAAAGAATATAAAATCAATAAATTCCTCACTAACCATTTCCATTGTGACTTGACAAATCATCAGTACATAGAACATGACAGTTGTCCCATAAACAAGGAAAGCATTTGACTCAGGATATTATTAATCTAAGAAAGCTATAAAATCAATAACAGAAACCACAAGACTGATATCCCACTTTACTCGTTATTTTGTTAGTCTATTTTATCTTAAAATATGACTTCCAAACACAGTTATGATTGCATTGTGCGAAGCTTCTAGAAAGAATTTACAAGTTGTACGTAAATATAGAACATATGTGCATATCCGAATGTGTTTTACTTTAAGATTTTTAAATATAACGTGTAGCTGTTCAAGCTGCCTCCAGCATCCAGCTATGTATTTCTGTGAAGTTTGTGGTCGTGATGTCATATTACAACGTGCCGTGGAACCATCAGTGAGCACCAAAACAGAGCAGATGTATTTAAGAGATGCATAATAGGATTTTATATTATTTCTGTTGTCTAGGTTGTGTTTACAACAATTTTCAATTTAGTAGTAATGCTGAAACTTTATGCTGATCTTATGAGCTTTACAATTTATAATAAGCTAAAGGTTTTAAAAAAGTTTGAAGATTTGGATATGTCTATACATACCAAATCAACTGCAATAATTAGAACATATAAGTGTAATTTTTACTTACCCAGTTTGTGAAGATCCATTTACGACAATCATAAGAAAATTGCAGGAAGGCAATAAAAACCCATATGAAGTTTTAAAGGTCAAAAATGAGTCTATATAACTATTGAAACAGCCTAAGGCACATTTTGTTCAATGAAGCGTATAAATCTCAAAAAGATTATTTGATTTTGAACCTCACAGTTGAATGTCCATATTAGAAACATTTAAACCAGAATAGCCATCAATCAGGTTAAAATGTTAAAACATACCGCGTAGATAAAATGAATTTTGGCTAGAACTATGATTAATCAGATCAAAAACTTCAAAAGGGTTCGAACATGTACATTTATTTTAGTTTTAGAAGAATTTTAGTAAATGTTACGAGGTCAAAAAACTAAATGGTTGTGCATGAAAAATTAACATAGGAATTTTTACAAAATTATACTTTGTCAGATGAAAAATCTTAAATGGTTCGGCATGAATGGATGTTTTACAGGAAATTTACTAAAACCAATCAAATTACTAAAAAGATCTTTGTAAATAGTTTTTGATGGAATTTTAGTTGAAATTACAATCTATACGGTATAAAACCTTAGATTTTTAGTTAAGATTGCATTAGACCTAAGATCTGAAGGCTCCACTTAAGACACATTTTACTACATAGTTTTACGAGAAATTTTTTAATTTTATATGTTGCGCATATCGAACGCCACAGTTGATAAATATATGTTATTGCTATATATGTAAAGATGTACATATAAATATGTAACTGATGATTGGTAGGCTTCATATTTTTAACTGATAGTACTTGGTTTGGTTGTACTAACTAAACAAAATTTGTAGAACCGTTGCTTACCAAATTATGAGTTATTTTTGAAAAAATTGCGTGGACGGAGGGGTAACCAGCAATCTTTATATATATTACAGAAAAGTGTTAATATATATGTAATGTTTATGGGTGTATGTTTTTAACATATATATGTTTATGTATTTAAATACTGTGCCGGGCTGAATAACCATATATGTGTTTGTATTTATAAAAGCGACGAGTAAACAAATATACATGTATCTACTTATTGTATGAGGGTCATTAATCATTCATAGCCAACCCTCTCCTCGGGTCATTATTCATTTCTGACAGACCATTAATCATTGTTTCCCAATAAAATTTGACAGGTCATTAATCAAGTGGAGCAAAATCAGCATTTTTCCTACTACTCTAGCTGTACTGCAAACAAATTGAGAGTTGGTTCTTATTTTACACCATAGCTTGAGTTCAACTTTAAGTCAAATTTTGAATCTATTTGAGTCAAACTATGCTCAAATTGCCAACTCCAGCTTAGGCATTCATGGACAGGAGATTATCCCTCTGTGGCTCCGCGCCCCTGTCTCCAACTAAACCCATGCGGAGACCTCGCAACAGTTTTGGCAAAACCCAGGGTAAAAAGTAAATCAGCACAAATTAGGGGAAATGGGCTCAAGTCGAGAAATAATTGGCAAAAATTAAAGAAAATTGACAAAAACTCGAAAAAATTTACGTCATGAATAAATAAAAAGTTGAAAATTTATGCCGCTAGACGACCCTACCCGGCTGACCGGTGAATCTTCCCGAACTGCTGCCCCAACTTGGACCTCGGACCTCGTGAACTTATGGGCTTAGAATTAAAATACCTGCTCAGTAGTCCAAATTTTACTCAACGTTTCGCAGTATATATGATAAATACATTACATTAACCGCCATAAGATATAATTCATAAATAAATGGTAGAAATTGGCTTAAACCGTCCACGTCGCACCTTTAGCTTGGACACAGCCGGAGTAGTAAAAGGCACCACTAGGGGGTTTCCCTGTGCTTCTTAAAACTATGCTTTTGATGTAAAATACATAGGTATTTTCTCAAATTTAGTGCACTAAAGTCCGAACCGTAGATATTTTGAAAATTATTGGATAACTGAGCAAATCGATATTTAAGTTTTTCAATTATAAAAACTCAGGGAGTACGATAACTAAATTGTCTCTATCCCGTTAAGTTAACATACAGCTCTTGTATGCTGTTTCATCAAATTTCAGTCAAAATTTTATCAAAATTTAAGCTCAAATTTTGTGAAAACGTTAATTTTAGGAATCCAAATCATGTGACATTATAGGCTGCCATGCTATATGCGTATCAAAGCATCAATATTGGTTTTGTAGAACTTATCGTTTGCGAACACACAGACCCAGGATATATATATTAAAATGCGGCTTTTCACCAACGGAAGTGCATTACATCGACAGGGGATCCGGATATTAATTAACTCTTGATTTGTTGTGGCCGCATATAGATTTATGTTAAAAGCTCAGCTACAGTTTTTTGGTGATTTGTCTCTACAACGTCTGTATAATTACGATGATAATTTGATGAACGCAAACAAATGCTTGAAATCACCAAATCGTTTAACACAGGAAATACGAACTGCATTAGAGCTCCTGTTCATGTACTCGTGCGCTAAACAAGCAAGTTCTGATAACCGAACTGTAAACGCTAATTTTTGTGCGCGTCAGCCCGTAATTTTGACAAACTACAACCATAGTGAACGTGCACAAAGCTTTAATCACGCATTACTGTTAAGCGTTCTCATTTTCACAATAGAAATCAAATGGATTCAGATTTTGATTCTACGCTTATTTTAAGATCATCAAATTTAGATATAGAAATTCTACCCTTAATTTCAGATCATCAAATTTAGATATAGAAATCTATCTAGATCGTAAAACCGTCTATCGGAAACTAACGATTCGTTGCTATTTGCACTCTTCTGAAAATGTATTAATGTAAATAATTACAGCAACTCTTACCTTGGAATGCAAAAACGTGAGCAATCGTATAAACCAACGCGAAATAAGAATAGATCGTCAACATCATGGAAAAAATATAAATTTACAATTGAAATGAAACAGCTAAAACTTGGTGATATTCAGTTTTCTTACAATGATATATATAATTAAATAATATTTGAAACGAGCTTGAAACGTGAATAATTCCTCTTGAGCTTCTTCAAACCTGATATTTTGCACTTCCTGGGAATCGATCCATTTCCGACCGCCGATTGAAAAATTCATGAGGGTTTCGAGAAAAAGTAAATAGAAGAATTTCTAAATGCATGTCCTACAGTGTAACCCTGTTTATTATAAATGACTTTAAAGAAGCATTGGCGACAACATCATGCTTATAGTTGAAGTCTATCTTGACCTGTGTCGTAGAGTGCTATCGTTGTTTATACAATTTATACTTGTAAGCGGACCTAAAACCAGCTAACACAACTTCACAAATCTAACGGACTTAAAATCTAAAATCTAAGCGGCTAGCATATGATCAAGTGGCGTCATAGCAAAGCAAGTAATGAGCTGTTGTTGTTTTATCGTAGTTTATTTGATACTGGTAAGCGGTTCATACAGCTAACGGATTTAAAATTTAAAATCAAATTGGCTGGTTTATTATCGAGGAGCGTCATGACATCACAAGTAAAGAAACTGTTGTTTTATTGTAGTTTACTTTATTACTTGTAAGCGGATTTTGAAGCTAATCGATATAAAATCTGAAATCTAATCGTCTAGCTTTTATCATCGGAAGTGTCATGGCAAAGCAGTAACGAAGTTGTTGTTTTAGCGTAGTTTGTTTTACTATTGTAAGCTGTTTCTAAAGCTAACGGGTCTAAAACCTAGTCGGCTATCTTATCATCGAGAGGCGCCATGGCAAAGCAAGTAATGAAGTTGTTGTTTATTGTAGTTTATTTTATACTTATAAACGGCTTTTACAGCTAATGGATCTAAAACTAATCAGCTAACATATCATCGAGGGTCGTCATGGCAAAGCAAGTAATGAAGTTGTTGTTTCATCGTAGTTTATTTTATACTTGCAAGCTGTTTCTACAGCTAACGTATCTAAAATCTAACCGGCTAACTTATCATCGAGGGAAGTCATGGCAAAACAAGTAATGAAGTTGTTGTTTTATCGTAGTTTATTTTACAATTGTAAGCGAATCATACAGCTGACGGATTTAAAATTTAAAATCTAATTGGCTGGCTTATTATAGAGGAGCGTCATGACACCACAAGTAAAGAAATTGTTGTTTTATTGTAGTTTACTTTATTATTTGTAAGCGGATTTTGAAGCTAACATATATAAAATCTGAAATCTAATCGTCTAGCTTTTATCATCGGAAGCGTCATGGCAAAACAAGTAACGAAGTTGTTGTTTTAGCGTAGAGTATTTTATACTTGTAAGCTGCTTTTACAGCCAACGGATCATAAAACTAATCGGCTATCCTATAATCGGGAAGCGTCATGGCAAAGAAGTAACGAAGTTATTGTTTTAGGTTTATTTTATACTTGTAAGCTGTTTCTACAGCTAACGGATCTAAAATCTAATCGGCTAGCTTATCATCGAGGGGCGTCATGGCAAAACAAGTAGTGAAGTTGTACGCAAAATCATTTTCGTTGGAAAACAATTTAATGAATATATTGAATTTATTGATTAGATATTTTTACCTTTACATAGTTTCCAAAACAAACATGTATTTTGCGCAAATTTTGTACTAAGTATTAAACACCTTCGATGGCGAAGTCCCAACTACCGTCAAAACAATGAAAATATTAAATTAATTTTTACAACGTAAATTGGCTAAAATTTTAGTTTCTCAAAAAATGGCTATCAAAAAGTGGACTAAACCGAAGTGAAAAGCCTAATATCAGGTAAAATCCAGTATTTAAATTGCTCCGAAAGATATGTTGCTCTAAGTCTGCTTGGCAACGAGGGAGATCGGAGTCAAAGCTTTATGCGTCTATATGTGGGACCTGGAATTAGCCACATCAGCGAATCCAGTGAAGTGGTATAAATGTTGAAATGAAAATTTATAGGTTTCATAACACATAAAGGAGACGCTAAAAATACCAGTATGCTATGAAATGTCCAAGTAATTATTAACAAAACACGATAGCAAATTCGCTGACGGCATTTGTAAAAGAAATGTGATGCCGCAATCAGATGAGACCATGGTCGGTCTTGGTCGAGTCGGGTGCTGTCCTGTAATAGACTCAGCTCAGCTGGTCGTCTCAAACTGGTCAGGCTCCTCAATTCAATTTAAGTTGTCAACTACCAAGTGCTCTCTCTACCCCTGGAATTCAACGTTTCGGGCAATCATAGCTCAGTTGCACCATGCTGTGGTTGGTGGAACGTCCGGTTTTAAATAATATTGAGAATGACTTTTAGTGTTTATCTATACGGTTATTTATGCATACATTTTTATTTGTTCTCATTCCGAATATTTTTTATTACACATTAGGCAAGATATGTATCATGGAAAACTGCAGTCGAATCGGATGGTGTCAGGCGTTGTCGATTAGTTGTTAGGTACGGTTCGGTCTTGTCATGACATTGTTATAGACGGAGTCGAGCGGAGCTTACAAACTTGGACATGATGCGTTGCCTAATACGATTATTAATGACAGTCTTGCATTTTTTAAACTAATCAGAACCGGATAAAATTTTGCTCAGTAAACAATCTTGTTCTACCACTGATATCATAGCAATATAGTGCCGCCTGTCGTTAATAGAACATGTATAAATATAATCGGTAAATTGTTCAAAACTTCTGTATGAACGTCTGCATGATAACCACTGTTGAACGTTGGGCATAGACATGTCACGCTAATAAATCAGCTAAAATCAGTATTTATTGTTTATCTATCATTCGATTTCTTTTGAAATACGTTCTTTTCTATGAATAATACATATAGTATAAAAGTTCATTTTGTTTTTATTAGCGTTCACATTACCTTAGTTGGATACTGTCAAACGTCATTTCGACTAAAACTTGATTTACATATTTCTCTTTAGTTCAAAAATTTCAAAGCATCAAACTAGAACCCAACTGCAGCTCATCGTTAATCCCATGCATGCTAATGGTGGACAGGAGGTTACCCTCCTACAGCGTCGGATACTCCCTGGCAGATGGTCCAGACCCCCCGCCTGGACGCACACTTATATGCTGAAGGAACCACTCTCACCCCCTTCCACCCACCGGCTAACCCACGTGGGAAGGCAAAATCCGACGCTCCTCCAATCTGGTTTCTCGAAAATCCAACATCTATCATTATTACGCAACAATTTACAATAGGAATAAATATGCCACAAAAACTAGAAAATATACAGATTGTTTCTTCATTGAATTCAAAAACGTTAATTTCAGGAAGGCATTGTATTTAAACAATGCGACAGATAGTTTTAGTTATTCCGTAACGAAAAAACGTCAAAACGTCGCCTACCTTGTACTAACTCACCCTTCGTACGACAATAGCATTTTAGATAGACAGTTTCTCAATTTTCAATGCTTTAATAGAGCTCATAATATACAAATTAGTTATATACCGTTCAGAGGTTAGCTTTAATTGTTTATTTATTTAAAAAAGATGAATCATTTGCAAATAATAGATATTTACTTGTAATAATTTCCTCTTGGCATAAACTGAATTGTTCTTGTTCAAACATATTGGTGTCAACTTCAATATAGCACATTATATTTTTGCTAATGAGTACGTTAAAATCGTTTTGTAGTATAACATAGGCAATGTCAGAGAATTGCAATACTCTATCGATGTTCGCATCGGAAGACTCTCCATTGTGTCTGTTGGGTTATCAACAAGACGTTTGGTTCTATGAAAAAGCTATCAATGACTTGGCTCAAGTCAACTTTAGGGGCCGAAGGTTAGAATAAGAACAGCTTAGAGCGGGATGTTCGGAGGCAGCAGCCTTCCGACTTAGGGTTAATCTTAGTACATGACTCATAAAGGGAGCTTAGCTTAGACTAAGACTTAGGCTTAGTATATCGAGAACGGCATGTATTATACTTCGGCCTTTAAAGTTGGCATAGGATGACCTTATTACGCTGTAACAAAAGAAGCGTGCGTGACGTTCAAAAACTGCTCAAACATTTCGCATATATTAAGCTACATTAAAAAACGTAATGTAGAGTTTTTGTTGTGTCATGAGCCATGCCAGTTTTTGTTCTATAACACTCTGGGTCGGATCTAACTTGAAAAGAGTACCATAACATTCAAAATTCAAAGTTTTATTATGACCGCAGCTAAGATGGGCGGTAGGTTTAGTCTTAGATTTTGACATAGTCCTAGGCTTTACACTTAGGCTTAGTGTAGAGAGGCAAAACGTTATGAAATCATTCGACAGAAAAACTTGACATTGTACGCTAGAAGGTGAGTAGACGTGATCCTATTTTATAGAGTAGAAGCTCGTAAATAATACAAGCAGTACCCATGCGTTAAAAATATACATCATATCGGGACAATCTTTTCTATCTTATGGTTGCGAATAACAAAATTTTTATACTAATAATTGTACTTACGGATTTAGCACTTTATGTGTAGCACAGTCACATCCATAAATAAGGCAAATCATTGTGTGAAGATTTGAACCAAATTGACTGAATGCGGCGTAAATATCTGTAGAGGGCAGGTGGGTTATTCCCTGAGCGTCGGACATCTACTAAGCCATTTCTAGCACCCCCTATGACTTCGAACTAAAGTCACCGAGCCTACACCCTCACCCGCGGAATGTTTTGCTTAAATATACAAAATTTAGGGAAGTTAGAGAAAAATTGGCAAATTTGGCAAAACACGAGAGAAATTTTAGCTAAACCGAGGAAAATGGTGAGTTTCGAAAAATGTCAAAAATTTAACTCTCCCTTACTTACATCGAAACACTTAGCAAATCAACTCGTGCAACCCCGAGAAAGCAAGGAAGCCGTACGAGACCAGAGTTTGTGTGAGTAAATACGTGGCAAGATTACGCGTCGTTCACAGAGAAATGTGTGGGCTTACTCGACATCGTCAGCATATACACACGGATGTATGAAAACATTACATTCGAGAGTATGTAACAACCTTCGTGAGTTGTTACGCAAAGCGGGTTCGCGTAAAAATATTCGTACGTTGTTGCGCACAAGCGCTTGTATATATCGACATTGCTAATGTTGTTACGTTCTATTTGTTACGCTCGAATGTTGTTACAATCATTCGCAGCTTTGTAACAGCAAGCGAACGCTTATATCTTCGCACACAAAATTTATAGAATTATATACATCATAGAACTGTTCGCGACACAATCAGACTGTTAATTGAGTTAGCATAACGAAAAATTTCTAAGTTTCAGTAGCCCATAGCGTTTCGGAATACAGTTATGATGGAAATGTAAAACGGTGCATTGTTTCATCTAACGTAACTTAACGTTTTTATAATTAGATACTAAGCGTGCGCAGAACGGAAAAGTTTGGAAGTAGCGTTAGGCTATAGCAACTGTTAATTTGTTCTCTAATAACATTTTGTACATGATGTCAAAAGAGGATGGTAGGCGGTACAGCTTAAGTTGACTCATGCATAAATGGCAGAATTCAAAAAGTTTCATATTCGTGTTTGTTTAATAAAAGTTTCAGTAGAAAGTTATTAAAAACACACAAACTAGGCAAAACGCAAAAGCTATGTATATCATTAGATATTATTACGCATCGTATTAATAAATATAGGAAATTCCTGTTTAGTGGAGAGTTTATGGGCGTCACTGATGGACAAACAGCATTTTTGCACATTGAAGCGCCATTTGAGTAAACTTCGTTGGCTACGTACACTATTTCAATAAACGTTTCGAAGCAAAACCAAATAAGGTCAAGTGCCTTTAAAAATATTTTATTTAGTAAATGGAAACTTACGCGGCCACAAAAATAAGAGTGTAACTAGTCTGTTCAATACCTATTGGTAGACTACAAATTTAGCTTTCACCGAATGTAAGTTCCAGATAAAACTATAATGAACTAGAAATACAATAAAGGGCAACGTTGCGGCTATTTTCTACATGGCCAATAATGGACCGACTTGGTGCCCAACCGCCAACCGATCTCATGCACTTACCCTCAGCACTGTAGGCGCCGTAAGGTTTCACGAAAATTGGAAACATTAAGAAAAATATAGGGAACACTTTTGCAAAAATCGCCAAAAATTAACAAAATGGCGAAAATGGAGCGAGAAATTGCGGGAATTATGAACTTCTACAAATTTCGACATTCTGGCTACCTGCTATGTCCCACCACACCTCCAACTGGCTGATTCTCTTGGACTCCCAACACCGACCTCCGCCCTTGAGGCACTGGCTATCACACCCTGAGGCCTGGGACTTCGAACATGCATGGTTAAGACTGTTTGTAACAACATTCGATTGTTGTTACAAAGCTGCAAATGCTTGTAATATTCGAGCGTAGCAGCATTAGCAATGTCGTTACATATGTAACAGGCCCGTTCCGGTACCGTAACGAGCGTTTTCATGATTCCAGCTCCAGAACCACACAGAACCATGTTGCAAAATAGACTGAGTAATCATGGTTGATTTTACGAAATATATCATTCATGGTTCCTTTATAATTTTATGGAATATATCATTCATGGTTCCTTTATATAAGTTGTGAATTCTACCGTATATATCATTTATGGTTTCTTTTATAAAAATGTTGTGAACTATGCCGTATATCATTTATGGTTCCTTTTATAGAAATGTTATGAAGGATGCCGTATATCACTTATGGTTGCTTTTGTAAAAATGTTGTGAATTATGCCGTATATCATCTATGGTTCCTTTTATAAAAATGTTATGAACTATGCCGTATATCACTTATGGTTCCTTTTGTAAAAATGTTGTGAATTATGCCGTATATCATCAATGGTTCCTTTTATAAAAATGTCATGAATTATGCCGTATATCACTTATGGTTCCTTTTGTAAAAATGTTGTGAATTATGCCGTATATCATCTATGGTTCTTTTTGTAAAATATTGTGAATTAGGCCGTATATCATTTGTGGTTCCTTTTTCGAAAAGGTTGTGAATTATGCCGTGTATATATCTGACATTATGCTTGTCGAATTCTTACCGGGACAAGTGTTTTTGACTGAATTAGGGAGAATTAAGTTGTTTTAACCAACGCGTAAGGCTGAGCATGGATCCCCCTACCGACAGAAACCAGGAATCACGCCGAACCCCAATCAGCCGCCACAATACGTTAAAACTTTGACGGTTATGACCGTCCGTGAATAGGAGGAACCTTGCTGCAGGTGCAAGTTAACAAGTTTATTAAGACAGGAATAGAAAATATCAAGTCTACTTGGTTTTAGCTGCATATTAAGCAATGGTCACGGGAAATCGCCATTCACAACCAACTAACTTTACACGTACGGTAGCTTTCGAACTTACAAAGAATGACGGATACCGGGTTAATTTGATGGCCCTCACCCGTCTAGGACAGTATCATCCGGGAACAACCGGAGCAGGTTTGTAGAACATCTTGGGGACTATTGTGAAACACTAAAATAGCCCCGAACAACGCCTGAACCTCGCTTGTAACGTATAAAGACAACCGCTACTTACGCTAAGTTGGGTTGTCAAAGCTTAATCCGGACTATTACACTCCATATATTTATGACAGACTATATAAATGTATATATATGTGTGTGCCTTTTTGGACGACTATTTCAGGTGAAATCGCCCCATTTCCTTAGCTCTTATTCCGTTGTAGTTGTGACTGATGCCAATCCCCACCTTTTTACAGCCTCGTTGTCCCACCCCACTTCTGAACCGGTGCTTGCGACCCTCGTTTTGTTTATCGTGGCTGTACGAGTCCAACGACGTGCGCAGGACCCCCGTCCGAATCCCCGCTGACCCACTGTAGTCACTCAAAGGTGCTAAATCTCTGTTGTCAACCACTAGTGGGCACAGATGGTTCGAGATTTTTCGCTCAACTCCAAAATGAGCGAACTGCCCCTCATTGGATTCGTCTCGACGAGACATCACCAAAAATACCCGGCGGGTCACGGTCCTTCGCACCGTTAACCTGGGACAGCCGGCGAAAGCGCCCCTACCGTAACCGCTACTCTCTCTAATCGTTGTGATCTTAACACCATTTTTACCCCTGCCGCCCCGGCAGCGATATCTTGTCTGAATCTTCGTTGGACGGCGAGTCTAACGATACCCGGCGGGTGTCGTTGCACCCAACCGTTAACGCAGGAGAGCCCGTTAAAGCTCCCCATACTTATGTACATCTGAACCCATAAGCGGGTTCCGACCCGCTACTACGTCCTTCCCCCTAGTGTTTGGTATCAATCGGCCCCACTTTTCGTCCTGGAACCGAATTTTACCCCAGCCCCTCGAAAATCTCCCGGGATTCCCCTTGTCCCGCTTCCCATCCCACGCCCTCTTTGTGTCCTCGCTGTCCTTTTGTCTTCTTGTCCTCGCTCTCCCTTACCGTTTTTGTTGTTAGTGTGTTGTGCGTGTGTGTTTATCCTGAGCGACCTTTCTGTCGCTCAGGACACCATCATGTTTAATGTGTGTTGTGTGTGTTTGTACATGTGTATTTGTGTGTGTGTAGACATATATGTATATATATGTATTTATATTGTCGATATGTATGTACGATACACATATATGTATATAAGGACACGACATAAGAACGGACGGACGAGGACATCGCACACAAAAAGCGTTAAAATTTTAGAGTTTTACGGACGGACAAAATACGGACGATTAGGACGAACGGGGGTGACTTTAGGGCCCTCCCTGGACCCTAGGGGCCTTGAAGCAGGGCTCCTGACCAGTTAGAAGTACGTTAGGGTTTGCCCGTCTCTGGCCCCTAGATGGGCGTTTCCCGTCGTCGGTTCCCTCCCGGCGAGACTATGAAGCACAGGCACTCGCATGAAGATCGTAAGTTAGCTCGATTCATTTCGATGTTTTTGGATGTCGTCATGAGGGAGGGTCATCTTCAAAGCAAAATTAGCTTAAAATTGGGAGGGCGGCAAGTCGAGAACCACAAAGGCTGAGCCGATCGTCGCTGAGTTAGGACGGGTTGGGAAGATCAAACAATCAAAAGTCGAACATATTGTCACGCTAATTGGGACTGAAGAAGGAAATTGCGTGACCCGAAAATATTTTCGACAGTTTGAATTAAGTGGGACCGGAAACAGTTTAAACGTTGTGAGTTTAGGATCCGATTTCGCTGAACATCCGGCGATAATTACGGGAAATTGGGACTTCAGAGTTTGCTTTTCATGAGAAAATTGGGACGAAAATCGCAGATGGTCAACTTCCGAGTACTCGGAGGGTTCAAATTTGATGTCGGCAAATCTAATTGAAGCCGACTCTCTCTAAGGACATCGACGGCTTACGGTAGCTGTCAAATTCAAATTTCCGGAAGTGTCCCTAATTGGACACTGAACAAAGAACCCAAAAAAGTAGGCGTCAAGAAATCGCCAACGATTGGACGGCGACAAAATAGCCATCCTTAACTACAGGCGAGAATTTCGAGGTTACGACCAACGCGTCGAATCTTGGAATCAGTTCGACTTCGGCAGCGCGGAGTTCGGTCGGTCGACTCTACTGACCGGCTCCGACGCAATTTTCATTTGTGTTTGATTGTTAGCTTTTGGCGCTTTCTGGTATTTTCTCTCTTGGCGTTTGCGATTGGATTCGACGGTCGGAGGACCCGCTTGGACCTCTTTGGCCTTGCGGAAGGGAACTAGCGATTGCTGTTCCGTATCAACTATAGTAAGTCAGGAGAACTGATTGCATGGGGGTTTACTTTCCCCGGATGTAGCAGTAACAGGCCGTTCATAGGTAGTGTAATAGGATCGTTGACACACCTCCACACGTCGAGTCCCATTTTGGGCATCTTGAATGATTGCGCGGGATGGTGACAAATGGTAGGTGACAAAGGCGAAGACCTGCTGTTTCCCCGTGGTCCTAGGTAGAGCACACCAAGATGGACACTACACGTCCACGTTTTACATGACCGGCTATTCTTGAGTTAGGGTTATCGAATATTCCTGAGTCGACCACGGTAAAACTTTCTTGAACGTGCACGCCATAGAAATAGGGACTTGTTCAATGGTTTGCTACTATGGTTTCTAAATTTGCAGCGCAGTGGATTGTTCAACGCCCATGCCGTGTTTGGGCTTGAACAGAAACACAGATTAGGAAGGGAGGACTAGATTCCGTTGGGCTTTAGGAAGCCCGCAAAATTCCTCTTATTCTATTGAGCTAAGAAAATTTGGAACACAAAGGACGGATCATATTCTAGGTATTGAATCTTGAGCTTAAGGTGTTTGCCGTTCCCCAGGGAACGTTAGTAATGGCTCATCTCGGTTTTATTTGGCTCTTGTTTTACAGCATATATAGGTGGTCGGACTAATAAAATCGTGCAATAACATTGCTCCAGCTTTAAGGTAAACGTTGTAGGTATCTCAAATAGGAACGCATTTCACTCTGACGACTGACCGAAAAATGCTAGGTTATACCCCGTTCCCCAAAATACCCCAGTACGCGGCCAATGGGGGCAAATCCTCCAGCCGACTCAAAATGCCGTTCGCCCCAGCTGATGCCGAGTATGGACAGTTTGATATTAAAACTTCATTTTGGTGCACACTGAAATAGACTACTGAAACGATCAAATTTAAGAGCGTTCACCATAGTTTAACAACATAGTTTTCTCTCGATGCCAATGTCTACCAATAAGCATGGTTAAATAGGCCGAGGGCTGGCACTATCGCAGTATTCAAATAACGCCTTTGCGGGAGGAACACTTCGTGCGCCCGCCGCTAAAATATAAAGTTATTCACCACCATCCCAATAAGGAAAACTAATCGCCTCGCTATGGCCATTCAGGCCCCAAACCGAGCAAGTGCAAAACCCCGATTTTTCTTCGGAGCGAGCTGATCGCTGAGTTTAGCTGTTCTTTCGTTTTATCTCGGTTTTCCCGTTAGGCTATGTATCATGTCTGCTCAGATTTTCACAGTTTCAGCACTTGCCAGTTCATTTTGCCGTATAATGATTCGATCCTGCACGGTGAATTTAAGCCCGTTGCAGAATCCTATGTATTAACCAGTCAGCCATAGGAACACAACATCATCGACTACTAGGTCGATGATAACTCAACTGCACTACAGTGCAGTTGAGACACTGCAATACTGCAGTGTAATGAAAAAAAAGATAGGAGATAGACAGAGGCCACGAAACAGCAACAAAAGAGAAAACAGAAGACGCGAATGCGTCCGGGGCCGATCGCCCCTGGCCCTATTATTCAGAAACGGTCCCAAAGGTAGGAAATGAAGCCGATTTACCCCTCGGATAGGTGCGTTCAGCCTACAGAACTTGCCCCCACCCAAAACCCCAGCGAAGAAAACAAGGTGACACCAATCAAGCGAGCTCACCCCTGGGGGCCTCGAAAGCTGCCTAGAAGGACGCAACATGCCACCCGGCACCACGACCGCGTTCCCCCGGTCTAAACCCGATGAATTACTCCACCCCAATCCTCTCTCGTTCGGTCAGTCGTACTATTGAAGGGCAAAATTGACCAAGACGATGGCACGAATCATCTCGTAGGCATAACTATCGGATCTATTTTGAATAACAACCCGTCTGTACTCCTCCTAATATTGCTTGAGTAGAGCTCGCATAGGCTAGTCGTATCGATATTGTACCCCTGACCCGGTCTAGTGTCCATCACCCTGCGCGTAGAGGATAGTCGTTTAGGGTGACAATCGTTAAGGAGCCCTCTAGGGCCCCTGCTTATTGCGCTGTATAGCTGATTAGTTCTCCGACATTGAGATGAAGCAGGGATAACCGCCCCTAGCCCGCAACATGCGGATAGCTGCACGCTCTCCCCCAATTTCTTTCTCCATTACCGCTCGCACCCCAGTCACAGTATCGAAGCGACAGCAGCGAATTACTTCTGAACCGTTTTCCGATTTGACACAATCCGTCGACCTCACATGTAACTAACACATGTAACTAACAATCCATGATGTCCTAGAAACGCCAGAGTGTGTCAAATCTCAAAGGGTTCAGGTAGATTCATCTAAAAGTTTCAATTCCTTGTTTTGGAATTAATTAGAACTTCTTGATAATGTGTTCCGAAAGACAGAGTTGCAAAATCAGGGTTTTATCCCATTCAATGCGTCAAATAGTTTAGTTAATGTTTAATTACGCTCCACGGCACATAAACCCTAGTAAGGAAACGGGTTATCGGCATGATCTGTCAACGTGCTACCTAACGAATTGTACTTTAGTTTTCGTTAGCCCAAATCAAGAAAAACTGGAATCCTATTATGCATAATTTACCTTAAGATGTGTGCAGCAGGGCCGGATTTTGTTACAGTCTACCGCGGCTCTAAAGCCATGCTTGGCTAGCCGCGGTCGGCCAGTGTAACATTTTTTCGGCCAAGCCAGACCCTACAAATATATTTAACTAATACTAAAATATGGCTGATAAATTGTCACAAGGGCCGGAGTGGGCTCTAAAATCCAGAAATATATGACGACAATGGAAATTCGCTAAAAAATAGAAATTGATCATAGTTATAATCATATATATGTAAAACATCCTTCCAGTTACAATAGCGCAATTTTCATGCATGAAAAAGCATGTTTTACATAGCTACTAGGTTGGCTTGTAAAAGGCGCTTAAACAAAAATTTTGAAAATAGCAATACTTATTTATTTTGCTTGAATTTATGCGCTTTGCTTAATGCTTAATTTACATTGCTTCATTACTACTAAACTTGCCTTTTTTGGGCCTAGAGCTAAATATTTTCGATGTAACCTAACCTGCTAAACTGAATGTAATAAATATTTTTCAGTAGCCCATCCCGGCTATCAAACTCTGAGACATAGCCACTCCCGGCTCGTACAAACATACTAGCATAGCTTAGCTATTTATTTTATTTATGAAGGGCCGGATGTGGCTGTGCGTTTTTCTCACTAGCCGTAATTGCCTCTGTGACAGAATTCGGCCTTAGGTGCACACATCTAAAGGAAAATGATGCATTATAAAGACATTTACACCTTGTGTTCAAACATAAGTTTTACAATTTACGATTGTAGAAAAACAGTTCTCTAATTCCTTCGAGATTGTGCTTTGTTTAGTTTGTTTTGCTAGGAAATTTAATATGCTAGAGACGCCTTAAAGAAATTGTCCCTACATTTATAATCTTTATGCTGAATGTATAGCAATATTATGCATTTTTCTAGCACAACTACTCTCATTATCTTTAAGCTTTGCTAATTTTATTAAGTATTAACTTATCCCACTTTTTTAATAGCATAACTAACAACGCGAATGTCATCGAGGTAAACGTAGCAAAACCGTATGCCTTGCACAACTTGATCATTAAAATGTTGAAATGTCTGCGCCGCATTGCGGCGACCGAATGGCATCCTCACAATTTCAAAAAGATCGAACGGCGTCATCACTGCAGTACTGTGGATGCCCTCGACGGCGACTAGGATCTAGGGCATACATGCCGGCAGGGGGGGGGGTGGGGGGGTTGCCCCCCTGAGGTCCGGACCCCCCCCCGAGGCCGAAAGGCCAGGGGGGTTACCCCCCCGGGGTTGCGCAGCAACCCCCCCCCCCGGGCCGAAAGGCCCGGCTGGTTTTACCAAACGAATGAATATGGTCGGTAACAGTTTTGTGAAACGTGGCTGCTGCAATCAAGGAATGTGGAAGGCTGGACAATTTCCTTTTTAGTAAACCACGTAACGATGAAAACAGACTTTTTTATATCCTCCATTTCCATCTCACATAGGGTTAATAATAGTATTAACGGCTGCGAGGACCAAAAAAAAAGGTCCTCGCGAGATCGACCCCCCTAGACAAATTTGGCCGGCCAGGGGGGGTTACCCCCCCTGGGATGGCCGCGACCCCCCCCCCGTGGGGGCCTCTACCCCCCTGGCATGACCGACCGTCGGCATGTATGATCTAGGGATATGCCGAAACAGATCGATCTATGAGAAAACGGGTGTCCAGGAAATCCTGGATGTGGGGGACACGGTATCGATCTGATGTCGTGGTATATCTGAGATCTTGGTAGTTACCGCCAACACGACAGTCACAGTTCTCTTTCTGCACTTGACGCGGCGGCGATAGTAGCAACAGGACGATGGCCTGATGCCTAACTCCAGCATATGGTCGAATCCGTCTCTTGCGGCCTTCAGGTTTGTCGGGAGTCACGCGTCGAGGAAAGCTGTGGACAGGCGGGCCTTTGATACCTCGATATCAACGTGTTGGCTCACCAAGTGTTGATTGTCCGTGATGAATCTTGAAGGAAGGGTGATTCGCGGTAAACTGCATGCCGATGTCATCGAACTCTGAGTTTTTTGGCAGTTGACAGTTATCAGATTGAAGGACTGTACGCCCAAAGTAATTTGTTGACCATCGGCCGAGCGAATCCATCGTAGAGACGTGCCCATCGGAGGTCACATACAAGATCGAATTGTAACAGGAGATTGGTTCCGATGATCGATAATGAGACTTCAACAATAACGCCGGCGGGACCACTTGTCGTGGTTAGTGCCCCCTTAGCCGTTTTTCTGTTTGCTGCATTTCCGAGCGTCGCGTGGTACCGGTCATCCTATCTTGTTGACCGTGGGATCAACGATTGACTGGCTGCGGCCTCGACCTCGGAACAACACGTCGTTGCACTACGGGAGCGATGTTTCTGGACTTTATAGTTAACGGTTATCGTCGAAACCAACTTCTCCATGGCACGTGAATCTCGGATCGCTCACTCATTACCTCGGTTGACAACAAATGGTCATCTAAAATTGTTGACGCCGGCGGTAAAAGGAGATTTCTATCACTTTGTCAGGTAACGCCGCCACAGCTTCGTGCGTCGGGTGCTCGGATGCTGCGACGACAACTTAAACATTCGTGGGAAGCCGCTGAATGTAAAGTTGTCGTAGGATACAGTCGTTGGAATGTTGGGACCCCAGCAGTCGTCGCAGCAGCTGGTTTGGGTTTCGGTCGCCCAGTTACTCGTGTTGAGGAATTGCTGCAGTCGTCCCTACACAGACGCCGACAGTCATTTGATCAACTGGACTAGAAGGACGTTGTACGGGTTGGTTGTTCCGGTGAGGATTGATGAAGAGGTCGCGCACCTCGGTTGCTTAGCCGGAGGGGGCAGCGCCCAAAGAGGTTGAAGAACTTTGTTTGTTGACCTATTTATGCTCCATTTTATATATTGACATATTTATGCTTAGATTTATGTCGGTTCTATTCCGACCACGATGTCAGTGATGATACTGACTATACATGCTGCAGCTGCGAGATGGCCTTAAGCAGTGTAAACGGTGTGTCGGCGGGAGGAGGGGGCGCTTTCGGCTACTCAAAATGCACGTATAGGTTTGGCGCCTAGGGAATTTTTAGGGTTTAACGCGGTACTTTCAGGAGGGTACAACACAGCCTCGGAGAGAACCCGCGCCCTCAGGGAGACAACTCCCGTGAACCTTGTTTAGGCACGAATGTGATAGTGTCCCTAAAGTTTGAATTTTGGTAAAATACTGTACGGCAACATGGACGCATAATACTGTTGGAAATAACAGACGCCCAGAATTTTACATGACAGTGTTGCGATCGCACAATTCGGCAGATTTTATTGCCATCGCAACGATTTAACGTTTTTCTTTCCAAATGTTTTACTTAGCTAATTATTAATACATTTCTTATTCTTAATTGTTTTTCGTTTTCTGTGTTACTGTTAAGGGTTGGCCAGGCTACCATGGGTTCCCGTCCAAATTTCCCAAAAACCCAAAAATTCCCCAAACCGGCGATGGATCACCATTTTCTTTATTATATCCCTACCTTCCTTCTACGTCCTTGGGTTTGCTTTTCTTTTGTTTTCAAGCTGTTTCTTTTATTTTAGTGCTAATTTGCATAAATTAGCACTTGTTTTTATTATTAGCTAACTAATGTTACTCTAGTTTTTGTTTTTTTACTCAGTCTGGTCGTAACTTGGTAGAGTTAGGTGATGTATGGCGTCAGGAAATAGAGTTTTAGTTGTGGTTTCACTAACTAAGATCAGCTGATTTCTGGCTTGAGACGTTAACCTGAGCTTGTACCTAACCTTTGAAAATTTTTATTAGAAATAGTTTGCTATTCTTAGGAAACGTTACCTGGGTAATCTTCTGCGCTTATAATTGCATCTATGCTGGCGGATATATAGTTTATGTGCTTTACTGATTAACGTTTTATGGTTATGCAAATGGAGAACGGTGCGAATTCGTAAGTGGCTCTTCAAGGAAAAGCATATAGTGGAGTGAAGCAACAACTGTTTTCTGAAGTGTGAGACCCGGAGCTTGGCTGCGAATAACATTGAGCTAAACATTTGCTATACCACTAGGTACTTCTTGTGCTATTAATTTATAGTATTCAAATACCTGATCATAACTATTCCCAAATACACCCTGATTTAGCACGAGCGTTAACAGACTATAACCGTACTCGAAATAACACGCGCCTAGCTGAACCGTCCGGTAGCGGGAACGTTAACATAAGGAAACTAACTAGCGTAAAGCTAAGGAAAAGGATAAGGTAATTAATTAAACGTACGAGTCGAACTGTCCGGCGGCTACGTACCAACCCAAAAGGGAAAGTAATAGATATTAAGTACTCAGGATCTATCAGTGAACCGTCCGGCACTGGTAGCTCTTGGGAAACTAAATAGAGCACAATTCTAAGGCAGACCCTAAGCTAACTTTCCAGCCTCTGGGCTTTTTTCTCATCCATACGCTTCAAGCTCAACCGCTAGTCCTAAATGAAAAATATATAACAGCTATCGGCAATTAAAAGAGCTCTGTACATTCGTCACAAGGACGTAACTTCGTAGTTCGAGCCAGTGGAATACGTACTCTTTGGTACATACAATGTCAGGTAGTGTTTATACAACCATGAATACCCGCTGAGTAAATACAGAAGGTGTACCATGCGTGGGGTCTCCTAAGCTAAGTAGGAGGGGTATAAGCCCAAAACCATCCCATTCTTTATTTTTAGGTTATTTAGGATTCCTAGGTCCCCGGGAAGCCATAGTTAGGCGGGTTCCCCCATCATTTTTCGCCCTTAGTAAAATCTGGTACCCCACCCCCTTTTTCAGATTTTTTTCTAGAAAATTCCTAAAGCATGAATCACGATTACCTGGTTTATTACCTGGTATCCATACCAGGTATCACAGCATTCCAATAGACAGCTGGTCGTAGCACATGCTTGGTTGACACCGGTATGGAAAGAAACCCCGACCAAGGGGGTTGTTTTGTCGTCGCAGCACTCAACTATAAAACAAAACAGCCGGGAGCAGCAAGCGAGAGTTCAGGAATCGCTTTGGAGACGTGGAGGCGCCTCTTAAACACCTCCACTGAGGTAGAACCAACCACATGATCGCTAAGTGAATTCCAGATTCGAGCCACTCTCAATGAGAAGAAATGGTGACGAAGATCCAAACGAGCAACACCACGGGATACTTTAAGTTCATGCTGACGGAGGCCCAACTGTGGCACCAGGTCGAAAAGGTTATTATACGGATAATCGACCAGTCCTTTCATGGTCTTGTACATGAGAACAAGGTCATTTCGCAGACGTCGTGTTTCAAGAGACTGCAAGCCCAAAGCTAAAAGACGGTGTTAAAAGACACGATATCATGTGATTAATGCTATTTTGCATAATTGGGTGATTCTAGCTTTAGTTGGTTAGTGTTGAGTTGGTTGGTTCGAGGGCGGTTGTTGAATTTGTGCAGATTTCGAGTTTTTATTTGATACACATAAAGAGTTACGTGTCTCTGGCGAGTCATTGCCTATTTAGGGAAGTTCTCCAAAGGAAGACCCGTGCTTTAGTTTTCGAGGTTGCAGCTGTTTTATTGAAAAGACTTGGTATTGCTGTAAGTTAACCACAAACGGAGACGAATACGGACCTAAGATAACATAGTGTCTAAGACAACCCACAATATAACTTAGGGTCAAGAGTCACTACAAGCGACCGGCGTTACAATTCAAAAAATAGGTGGTATTGGCTTAAAGAATTAAGGCCCGAGTACAATATTGGAGTGAACATTGAGCAAGATTCGTACAATAAAAGTTAACTTCTTGAGAGTTCGAGGAGAGTGAGACGTTCTTTCAATTATTCCTCAAAGTTGTCTGTCAGCTTTCGGTTCGGGTGTTGGAGGACGAGGAGAAAAGTTCCAATTAGGATGTTTGCGTGCGTGACAAATTCGGTATAAAATAATCTTTGCGCATTCCGTTCGGGTGTGCGAGTAATAATGTGGGGGTTAATAGCGTAAATCTAAGACCCTGGGTTAATGTAATTAAATAGAATATACGGAGTATCTGCGTTCGCGGTATATATTTTGTATCAATCTCACAAGAGTCCTAATAAAGTATTAGAGAACCTAAATCCTAAAGTAATAGAACGAAAGAAAAGAGTCAGATGTACAGGGACACAAATAGGAGCACAAGGGCCATCAAGTGCAAAAATTCAGAAAACAGCAACAAGTTCGGGCGAAATACTACAGAGAATACTACCCGTGTGCCCTGAGCCGAAATAACAAGACCTGCAAGAAGAACAAAACAGAAGAAGTCTACAAGAGACTTATGCGAAAACATTTCAAGAAGGTACATACGAACTGTTTGCAACAACGGCGAACATGGACAAAGAAGTTAAAGAAGTAATACAAGAATCGCAGCGAAAACAAGAAAATCTGCTGCAGTTTATGAAAAACATGCAGCGCTAATACATATAAATCGAACAATTGTGTCGAAGTTGGCATCAAAATGAAACTGGAATTCCGCTTGCACAGCCGGGAAGAACCTCGGCAATCAGAGAAGAAGAGACTCAAAACCAACCATCAATATAGACAAAAGAAAAGAAAAAATCAAGATGCCGATGAAGGCCAACACTATAAAATTGAAAATAGAAACAAAGAACGAAGCACGAATCAGCTTCAAACGCCGACCCCAAATCGACACTAACAAAATCGCCAACCAAGAATCACAATTCATGGAAAGGAGTATTATAGTCCTGTCAGCATAGGTAAAGCGTATACGGTGCCGAATAGGGATAAAGACTCAGAATACGCACAAGTAGCGATAAAGGCGGTCGGAGTTCAAGAAAGAAACGGCGTAGAGCGAAGTACGGTAGAAAGTCAGCAAGTATAAGAGCAACAATAGCAAATCTCTGAGCAATTATAAACAAGAAGCGGTGACAATAAAGAACAAGCCGACATGAGTGCGATCAGAACAACATGCGAAACAAATCAAAGAATGAACGCGAGAGCACAAGCCTCATATGCGACAATGAATTGCGGTTCGTTTCAAACGATAAGCACATAGAATCAAAGGCAGAATGTGCAAATGGAGCAAAGCAATACGGAGCATATGGATACTGCGGTACAACGCCATTGGTGCGTCAACACAATCAGATGCTACTTGCGGGGCCTAGCTCGACGATAAATCGGGAATACCGCTAGCAACAGCAACACCGTACGTATACCAAGTCCATCAACCACAGCGAGCGACGGCGACATCAAATCAGGTCAGTAGCGAAAGTCAACAAAATAGCAATTTAATGGCGATGAACCAACAGCTGGCCTTGGTCAACGTGGCAAATAAAGAAACGTCGTAAGTAATGAATACAACTCAGCAAGCTGTTCTCCATGAAATAATTGTCAAAATGGAGAACGAAGTGGGAAATCTGCAAGTGTACAAGGGCGAGAGTAGCTTCGAGAAATAACGAAAAGAACATGACAAAGCACTGGCCCAAACGGGATTGACATCGAGCAAGAGAAACTCCGAGTCCTGAACGTAAAAATGCGCGGAAAGCCAGAAGGATACTTGGAGGTGTTTGTGCTTGAGAACGTTAAAGAACTAACTAGCTATAGCGAATTGGTCAAGAAACTCAGAGAAAGGCTCGATGTGCCAAAAATGCTGACAAATCTTACGAACAAAACTGCAAAGTCTACGGCAATCGGGAACAGGCAAAGATTTTGTAGGTAGCTTACGAGCGTATGCAGCACGACACATAACTGCGAAAGGCATACCCGAGTTAATTGTGGAAGAGGTCCTCAAGTCCACGCTGATTATAGGGTTAAAGAATAAAATATGCCGATACCTATGCCAAATCAACAGCAGCATAACCGCCAAACGCTGACGAATCGAACGTCACCAAAAGTGCAGCAATTGCGGAAACCTAGATCACAAAGCAGAACAGTGATTCCCGAGAAACGCAGGGCAAAATGCAACAGCATTGCGAATGCTGAATCAACAACAAAATCAAAACCAATACAAAGTGGTACCAAATCGATCGAATCCGCAAAACGAAAGAACGAACAACCAACTGGGGAGATCTAGTGGAGTAGAGCGAAGCAAAAACACTCAAGAAAAACTGAAGAAAACCGAAAACATATCGGTAGAAGAAGAGAAAGATAAATTCGTGGGAGTGTGTCAAACAGACAAAACAGAAGAACACGAAGCGTGTAGCGATTCCACGATGTTATCAAGATACTACATCGATGCATATTTGGAAAGGCACAAGAAATCTCGAGGCCTGATCGATACAGGATCACAAATAACGATCTTCAGTGAAGAATAGTACGTGAAACACTTCAGACACTGGCTGCTTAAAGGAACGGCGCTATGTCTGGTAGCATTCAACGGGGATTTAACAGAAAGATTTAGGGTACTTTTTGTGCCGGTACACCTAGAAAAGAAGGCACGGAAGATACGATTTATCGTGATCGAAATTTTTCTAAAATCGCGATATACGGACACCATTTCGTGGTAGCCTTCGAATTTGTAATCGACTGTTGGCAACTAAGAATCTTCGTGAACGGGAAATTGCTAGCCCACAATTGACGAGTCAACGAATTGGGGTCAATCCAACAGGAAGATAGCAAGCGCATTGAGTTATGCAAATGTTCATGTAATCCTGCCATGGTCAACGAAGTTTATCGAAATCAGGACACCGTGTGGAACAGAAGAAGGTGACGCGGTAATAGTAGAGCCCATAGCGAAGACCAGCGACGGCCTAGCGACTCCAAACAGCATCGTTAAAGTAAAGAACGGAACATCACAGTACCGGTATGCAATCTAAACACGGTCGAGATAGAAATAATCGGAGGTCACCTGTTGGTACGAAAACTGGAAGGGAAGATAGTAGGCACGTAGTCTACGAAGAAAAAACACAAAGGGCAATCGACCGGCCAGAGCAAAATCAAGCAAAGAATCAGGCGCGCAAAAACGAAAAAGAAGACCATAGTTGAATTAAGATCGGAAAAAGAAACAAATAAATCCTGGGCTGCCGAAATCCAAACAAACAATCCACAGATGGTATCGATTGTAGATACAGAAACAAGAGAGAGGAAAAAAACCGACAGTTCAACGTTGAGCAATTTCAAGGACAGATAGTATATATACCAAACCGAGCATATGAATGGTATAGAACTACCGGCCGAAATCGATTTACAGAAATCAGTCACCGACGAAGAAGGAATAGCGTACTTGGCAACCGTGCTTAATAACTATCAGGACTCCTTTTCAAAATGAGATCTCGACATCGGTATCATTACGCAGGTACCACACTACATCCAAACCACAGTTGAAAAGCCAGTGCAACAATCATTGCGCCGCTGCGTACCATACATGGATCGAAACGAAACGAGTAAGCAGGTGTACTAAAAAGATCGTGCAGTCCTTGGGCCGGCCTCATCATTTGTCCTGACCATCAAGAAAGATGTATGAAAAAGATTCTGTGGTGATTACAGTATGCAGAACTCAATCACATAACGCGTCAGTTTTCCGTTGCCAAAATGTTGATGCATTACGCGGTGCGAAATGCTTCTCAACAGTAGATCTCAAGTCAGGTTATTGGCACGTACCAATGACCGAGCAGGATAAAAAACCGCATTTATCTGTCACGACAGGTTGTTCGAGTTCAGTGTTATGCCTTTCGGGTTAACGAACGTACCTGCAACATTGCAAATAATGCAAATGATATTGGCAGGTGCCCTGATGGAGTCGTTCCTATGCTACCTCGATATCAATCTTCTCAACGTCGTATCGGGACCACTTGTGTGACAGCGAAATACTGCAGCGCCTCAGAGAAGCAAATCTTAAAGCGAAAGGTTCAAAGTTGCGAATTTGTAGAAGAAATTCCGTTTTTGGGATATATCGTATCTTGAGCTATCTCACTCCAACTTCTGAACTATTACACCAGGGTTCCGGTGGGCCTCAAAAATAGGGGTCAGCGATTCTGAAAAATCTCGGGGTCAGCACCCCCCTAGACTCGGGAGGGAGGCCCCTATAGGGTCAACACAAATTTTTTAATATGTTATTTTTGTTTTAGAAAAAAGTTAGTATTTTTAATTTTTTGAGTGATTTTTACTATATTTTTTAAATATTCGCCGCCATACAACTCTAAAATAAGGTCCCGCAGGGAAGATTTTGGAAAAATTGTAAAATATTTTATAAAATATAATTTTCAAAAAACAATGGCGATCTAGGTTTCGTGGGAAGCAATGTCGGGGTCTCGGGGTCGCGGCACCTCAACAGTAGGGGTCAACGTTTCGGGGGGGGGCGCAAGCCTATAGGGGAGGGAGATCGACCAATATAGGTCAACCCCCCTATAGCCGAACCCCGGTTACAAAGCCGTTGTGTTCGACAATATCCACCAAGAGTTAGTTCAAATCTCTTATATATCGTGGATTTCGCGTGCTACTGCGGGATCACAGCACTGTTGTATAGTAAATGACACTGACCTGTTATGTGGGAACTTACTTGAACTTATACATGAGTAAACTTAAGCTGCGTCGCCTTCCATCCTCTTTTGAAATTTGCGATTGGCAGTAGCTTGTTCAGTGAACACGAAATCCATGAAATTGTAAGAGAACAAAAATGGGGCTTTTAGGTATATAATGCATCTAAAACGTAAATGAGCAAGAAATAGAATGCCTGCTGATTGCTTCTTAAGTGTTTTCGAACGTCTTACTTCTCGACCAAAGGTTAAAATCGTGAATTTTCGGTTTTGTTATCGAACAAAACACATTTGTTCGAGTACTTAATAATCTACTGTTATAATTATATATATTCAAAACGTTCGCTAACGCTGTTTGCACAATAACTCAATTGATAATTTCCGAAATGGCTGCTGTGACTGAACTATGATACAGGTTTATAAGAAATGCCCGTTCAAGTGGGATGTTCGCGAACGTCTTCAGTTTAATATTATACTGAAAAGCACGTATTAAAACAATGAACCTACGAATATGATTTTGCGAACGTTTTGTGTTTGATGCGTAAACATTTTTCTTTGCATTACTCTTGATATTTTCGACATTTTACTTGTGATTAATTTAAGTAAAGGATCAGTGTTCGCGACTCCGTATTATATAATCACATCAATGTTTCGAACAGGTTTTTATGTGTAAACGCAAATGTACCCATTTGTCGAGCAAAAAAATTGTGACGTTCGCGAACACCCTTAACTAGGAAATGCTAGTAATAAAGCGTTGGCTTGCAATTTCCACCAAAATACTCTTACGCACCTGATGGTTCCTCCGTCCGGGCGCTTGATATAACCGTAATGAGATAGTTTTCCGGACAGTGGCAAGCCGGTTAGAATCGGCTTCGCGTAGAATCTCTTCGTCGGGATAAATTTCTGAAAGACCGACATCAGCAGCAATATCAAAGTTCTGGTAATGCTTTCGATGCATGGAGCGAACGTTTCAAGGACGACAGCGATGAAATTGTTACGACATTTTCTGGTAGATTGTTCCATAATCGGATGGTTCGGCAAGCAAAACTATATCTAGTGCAGTTTCTATGTGGTATGTATCGAGTTTGTAGTTTAAACAGGTGTCCGCGAAGGCGATCGTCGGCAACAACGTGAAACAACCGATCCAACCGAACATCTGCAAGATTATGAGCCATTCGATACATCATGATGAGGTCTGCTCCAATTCGTCGTGTTTCAAGAGTTTGTAGCTTCAGTGAGCACAGCTGTTCGTAATACCTCATAACAGCAATGCTGGGTATCAGCTTGGTTGCCCTTCTTTGAATGTCTTCTAATACCTTGCAGTCGCGGATTTAGTGAGGACACCAAGAGCAAGTCGCATAATCCAGCCTTGGTCTCACGATTGTCTTATATATTGGCATGAATGTTGCAATCGTCAGGTAATGGAATTTCCTCTTAATCGCCCTGATGACCTTCTCACACCTGGCAGCAGCTTCAGTACAATGCTTCGAGAATTTCAGGTTGGCTGATATCCACACGCCAAGGTCTTTTTCGTGTTTACTATTTGGTATGCTGTTTCCATCCATACTATATTGGACATTGGGGTTGTTATGGCCAAAATGGATACAAGAACACTTTTCTACGTTTAACTCCATGCCAGAATCTGCAGCCCGCTGACCTATGCCACCTAAATCTGTCGCCACATTCTCGGTATCTAGGTAGGAAAACGTGTTAGTATGGAGTCGTCTACATAGTTTGGTATCATCAGCGAATTTTAGTACCATGGATGAAGTGTATTCGGTAATATCGATTTATATAAAAAAGGAACAAAACATGCACTAATACAGACCCTTGAGGCACACCACCGCCGACTGGTGCCCACGCACTGCGACTACGTTTACTACAACAGATTGAGACCGCCCTGACAGAAACGATTTTAGCCAGCCGAGTAATGGATTCTGAATACCGTAAGATTGTAACTTTTGCAGAAGTCGCGCATGAGGGACTCGGTCGAACGCCTTACGCAGATCCAAATATTATACAACATCGACGTTGTCGTCGCTAATTATCACTTCAATTAGCCAATCAACGAATATCAGCAATTGTAGTTCGCAAGAACGACCATTCAAAAAACCAAACTGCGAGGAATGTAGTACATTATTAGTGGTCGCATATTCTACCAATGCGTTTGCCACAATCTTCTCCATCACCTTACATACTGACGAGGTGAGAGTTATCGGTCGGTAATTAGATACTGATCCACGCGACACTTTGCCCTTATAAATAGCGGCAACGTTAGCAGTTAACCAGTCACGCGGAGTAAAATGTGTCTGGAGACATTTGGTGAACAAATTCGAGAATGATGGAGCCAGTGATCTTGCGCAATTCCTAAGTAATAAATTTGGTATTCTATCCGGACCTGGACTAGCTGACTGCTTCAACGACGTCAGGACATTAACAACCCCTCCAAAAGTAAAATCGATCGTCGACAACCGGGCGGTTGTTTTGATCGGACATAAATGGAGAGGTTGCAAAATACAGTGTTGATACACGGAATTGAAGTGGTGTAGTTGCTAAGTTCTGTCGCAATATGATAGTCATTGTTCAGGTAAAATCCATCTGATAATTGAATTGGTCCAAATTCGGCAGAATCAAACCCTACGTAGGACCAGAACGACTTGGGATCGTGCTTAATGTTGTTAGATAATTTGCGTTCAAAATCGCGTCTGGCTCGACTAGCTTCATTGTGACTGTGCTCAGACGCGGCTTGGTATAGGGAAAGGCTTCGTTTGGATTTATTACGCTAGAAGCGTCGCAATGCAGTGTTCTGATATTTAATTGCCTTGTAAGCTGCTCTCTCTGCCAGACAGGTTTAATCCGTCCAGGGGTGCAATTATGTAATGGTACAAAACGATGTGTGGCGGTAACAATACTGTCTTTAACGTGTTCCTAGAAAACGGCAGTATGATCTATTGAGCGGTGAAGGTGATTAGTAAAAAACTGGTTCCATTCCGGCCAATTTGCTCGATTGTAATCTGGACGTGATACCTGCCTTCTATATTGCCGCTAGACGGAGCATGTGATATCAAACCATACAGCAAAATGATCACTGCACCCTATACCTGGCGCTACTGCGACGTTCTGGACAATGCCAGGATCGTTGCTAAACACGACGTCAATAATATTGATATGTCGTGTCGCTTGAGAAACATGTTGGTCTCATCCTGCGATCAATACTGCATACATGAATCTGTCGCATACTGATGGCCACATGAATCCTTCTCAATCAGTTTGCCGAAAGTTAAAATCACCTGTTACTAGAACATAGTCAAACTGTGGTTTAATATTATGTCAAACAATGCAAAATTAGTTCCCTCTTTGTTCGACTCTGCCCAATAAACGCAACTGATTAGCACAGACATATTACCTTCAAGCGGTATCAAACAAAATATAATATCGTCATAGCCGCGGCAGTCAATTACAGTAACAGGTACCGCATTTAAACTCGATAAAGCTAATATGATGACTCCATCACCGCGTTTTTTGCTTCTATCAGATCGAAAAATTTAGTAATTGTCTAAACTAAGCTCCCCGTCGTCTACATCATCAGTTGCCCAAGTTTCAGAAAGCATTACCAGATCTGGGTTACCATGCTGATGTATCATGATTTGTAACAAATGCAATTTATTTATAATACTACGAGCTTTTAAATACAAAACAGTCAAACCATTTTTGATATATGATATACGCGTATTTACTGATTTGCACTGTGACTTTGTGGCTCCCACAATCCATTTTGAAAATATTGTGCATGTGCATCAGTATTTATATTTTTACCATAAAAATATAAATTGATATTTTTATCATAAAAATAATGCGATGATACAGAACGATTATTACTACCAAATCTATTAAAAACTGTTATTGTTACCAGACTTATCGAACTCAATATTAGTTACCTACGTGACGAATATCGTCCCGCAACTGATGGACGACAGCGGTTGTTGCATTCTGCGGATTTTTCCATCCAGGTGGACCGCCAGCAATAGCACTACTTTGAGCAATAATTTTACCCCGTTTATTTTGACAGACTCACTATCATCCAGTCGTTTCTTCAGCTGATCTACAAAAGCATTATTGTCTACCTGTTGGCGCGGTGTCAAATCCGGTTTAATATAAGTTCCCCTAAATCCTGATGACGAAAGTAACTTGCTTAGACAATATTGTATTGCGCGCATGAACATCCGTTACCTTTACTTTTACGGGCTGTATTTTACCATTATCAGACTGACCAAATCGTTTCGCGGATATTAAATAGTTGTCAGGTGCACCAATTTTACTAAACGTTTGCATTACATTTTTATCGTAATTTTCGACAGGCAGCACAGTAGCGGTATTTTGGGGCGGCGAACCAAAAAGAATTTGTTTTCCCGGAAACAGATGTTTCTAGCCTCGGCTGCTGCCTTCCTGATGATACCCTCCTCGGCTTAGTGTTGCTCAAAGGAGGTGACTCGTTTATCCAAATTGTCCACCTGTATGGTAAGCCGAGGACACATTTACGATGAAATTTCCTGCGTCCTCCTTACAACAAAAACAAAACCAAAGAACAGACCCTTTAGATCTCTGTATATCCCGATTTGTGGCTTACTTTTAAATGAAAAGTGCTCTTGCGACAGCTGCATTCTTTTGTTGTGTCTCCTAATTCCGTATTGATCGGTCGTTTGCAATTAGGGTCAGCACATGTTGAAATATTGCCTGAATCGGATGAATTTGATCTTGTTCCTCGCGCAACAGATACAGAAGAAACGATTTTCTGAGACATTGCTAGTACAGTATTTATACAATTTATCCCACTTTACACCAGTTTAATATAACCTGAATGCAATTCTTGCACGTCGATGGTCGAACGATGTCATGTTCGCGAACAAAACATACGGATTCAAAGATATACTGTATTCAGCTCCCGGATTTCGGGTTAAAATTTGATTAAGATTTTTCACATTATTATTTTAACATATTTTAGCTATGGACACACGTTCGCGAAAAATAAACGCATAGTTAATATCGTTTATAGTATTAACGGAGTGTTGGGACATATATGTATGTTCGCGAACAGATTGAGCTCAACAGATATATAGTAATTTATGTTCGTGAACAATTTTGTCCATAAGAAAGCTCGGCCTGTTCGCACACAAAATTTGTAGAATTGTATATATCATAGAACTGTTCGCATACCAATCAGGCCGTTAAGAATATCAAGAATTGTGTTAGCATAACGAAAAATTTCAAAATGCAAGTAGACTATTTGAACGTACCATTCTTCACTCCATATGGCACGGTGGGATCGGAATTTTGACGTTGATTTCGTTTCGCTTGTTGATTACGCTTCCACCATAGGAGGGCAGCAAAGCCTCGCATAGGTGCGAGGCCGGATTGAGCATAAAAACAAAAATAGCATATTAGTCAGGAAGAACATTTGCAAAGTGCAGCCTGGATTTGAACGATGACTGTGACGGAGCATTCACAACCGTATCTGGAAGTGAGTTCCACAAACGAACAATTCGGTTGGCAAAAAAATAGCGGCGAAAATCATGGCGGGCTATATCGATTGTCTCCAATTTATAATTATCGCCACGAGTACCGGGAAACCCGGAGACAAAAAACCTTTTGACGTCAATGTCAACATCACCTCGCGTCATTTTGTAAATCATTATTAAATCGCTTCTAATACGTCGGCTTTCCAATGTTTGAATTCCCAGGTATGAAAGTCTGCTCGTAGGTATAGTGTCGCAATGCAGGTATTAGTTTTGTCGCCAGTCGTTGAACCTGTTCGATCATGACAATGTCTCTTAAATAATACGGGCACCACACGTTAACCGCATATTCCACGTGAGGGCGAATCAACGAACGATATAGATGAAGCCATATCATCTTGGACCAGTTTTGAATTGTACATCGAAGAAGAAAAATGACTTTTCGCGCTCTTGCAGCAATCATAGCACAATGGTTCGAGAATTTTAGGTTGTTCGTCATGGTAATCCCGAGATCTTTTTCTGATTCTGTTATTTTCAAAACATTGTCTATTACGCAGTATATAGCACACGGATTTTGGGCACCACAATGCATGACAGACGACTTGAGCTCATTTATAGCGACCGACCATTCATTATAGAAGCTGGTAATGCCGTCAAGATCCAGTTGAAACGACTCCTGATCAAGATCCGAAGTGTATCTCAAAATTCGGCGGGATAGACGAAGATCATCTGCAAACTTGTAGACAGCACAAGAAACATAGTCATCAATGTCGTTAATGAAGATGAGAAATAGTAGAGGTCCAAGAACTGACCCTTGGGGTACTCCACTAGTGACTGCTGACCATGATGACGAAGCCCCATTAACCGAAACCATTTGCCGTCGTCCGGTTAAGTAACTGCGAAATTTAGCGTTTCGAACACAGTTATGGTGTAAAAAGGTGCATTGTGTTAGTTTACAAACGTTTTTGTAATTAGATGCTAAGTGTTCGCAGAGCGGAAAAGTTTGGAATTAGGAATTAGCGCTAGGCTATTATAACTATTAGTTTGTTCTCTAACAACATTTTGTACATGATGTTACTGGACTGACCGTTTCTCGTTATAGTAATGATGTTTCGTCTAACAGTATTTGTAATACTAACTCAAAGTTTTTCTTTAGTATTCTTATTAACGCCCGCAGTGTGTTAAACAAATTGCATTTATTTAAATCCTACATGTATGACAATGACTTTCCGGATGTGCTTGGGCTTACCGAATCGTGGAGAAATGTAAATATTCCTGATGGGCTGCTTCAAATGCCTGGTTATTCGATGTTAAGAGTCGATCGGTCTACGGGTTCGAGGGGTGGTGGTGTTATGCTGTACGTTAAAAATTCCTTGCATCCTGTTCCCTATTTCACATGTGGTGGCGACTTTTTCCAGGAAATGACTGGATGTGTAATTAACAATTCTACGCTTCTGGTCTTAATTTATCGGCCAGAATCTATCATTCTGGGCCCTAATGCTTCACTCCACAACTTCATTAAGTCCCTTTCCACTGCAGCTATTGGATGCTCTCATGTGCTTGTTTTTGGTGATTTTAACTACCGGGATATTGGATTAACAACACCTGGCCTGCCACTTGTGCCGATTTCATAAACGCTATTCTCGAAGCTGGCCTAACACAACACGTTCATTTTCCCACACGTGGGATGAATACCTTGGATCTGGTTTTCCTAAACGAACCTTATATGGTCCACAGTGCTGAAGCTTCTAGTGGGCTGGGTAGAAGCGACCATTTTGCCCTTAAGTTTACCTTGGTAGAGTCCAAGTGGGCGGTTGTTCGAAAACTTATCCATTACGATTATTCCAAAACAAATTGGCCTGTTTTCTGTACAGTGTTACGTGCTTTATCTGACTTTTCGTCATGTAACTCCCCTGAGACAATGTGGTCCCTTATCAGAGACTCAATTGACCAGTGCATAGAACAGTTGGTCCCTGCTTCTTCCGCCGTACACTCCACACGCAAACCGCCCTGGGCAGATACCCACTGCTTCCGTGCTTTACAACGGCAAAGGAGAAGGCTCAGAAAATTTCAGCGATCTGGCAACCAATAAGATTTGGAATCGTATACCGCTGCGTCTTTGATAGCTGATTCGGAAGTTCGTCGTTCGGTCAGATCTTTTGAGTTAATAACGTCTTAGTCAGAAACTAGCAAGCCAGATTAAGACGGACTGTAAATCATTTTGGAGTTACGTGCACTACATGTCCAAATCACGTCCACCGATTGGTCTCTCCCGCTTCCTTGACGGCTCATTTACGAACTCCGATAACCAGTTTGCAGATTTATTGGCTGACTATTTTGCCAGTGTCTATCAAGTAGAAACTCTTCCGATCCCTAGTATGTGTCCTGTCACAACATCTACCCTTTCTACAGTTGAGTTTTCAGAACGGGCCAAATACCACGTCACGTGGTGAGGAAAATGAAAAAGTTCTCTGCTCCTGGTCCAGATGCCATCCAACCTGTTGTGCTAAAGCAGTGTGCGAGTATACTGTTTCCAACTTTATCAAAATTTTATTCTACCTGCCTTCAATCTGGCTGGGTTCCTCCCGAATGGAAGATCCCCAACGTTATCGCAATTCACAAAAAGGGCTCAGCCAACGTCCCTAATAATTTCATGCCTATTAGCCTCACCGGTGTTTTGAGCAAAACGATGGAATCAGTTATCGCCTATGCATTACTGGGCCATGCTCTATCCAACAACCTTTTTAATAATTCTCAATTTGGGTTTTTGCCATAGCGTTCTTATGAATCCCATCTACTGTTATACGTTGATTGAATAGTCAGTTGTATTAATTCTGGGGATCTGGTTGACCCAGTTTACCTCGACTTCACCAAGGCTTTTGATCGTGTTCCTCACAAAAGATTGTTGGTTAAGCTAGCCGCTCACGGTGTTAAAGACCCATTGCTTGGTTGGATAAAGAACTTTCTGGCAGATAGATTTCAGCATGTGTCTGTAAATTTATCCAAATCGAGGGATTACACTGTTCCAAGTTCCAAGGTAGTTGCATTGGTCCTATCTTGTTTTTATACTACATTAACGACATTGACTCCTGGGTCACTAGTCAAATGTTTAAATTTGCTGACGATACCAAGCTACTTCGCAGGATTCATAGACATTCATTTACAGCAAACATAGATCATGAAGATTTGCAGCAGGATCTGGACTCTCTTAATGAATGGTGCAACATTTGGCAAATGGAGTTTAATACTGATAAATGTGTTTGTTTGCATATACAAATCCAAATTGGGATTACAATCTGGGTGGAAATCATATATCTGCGAAGGACACCCAGCGTGACCTCGGTGTCGTAATCTCTAATAACCTAAAATGTTCCAGCCATTGCGGTTATGATGTTAGTCGAGCCGAAGCTTGTGTAGCCTCCATACGCCGTACGATCTCCTGCAAATCGCCATTTATGATAACAAAACTATACAAGTCACTTGTTAGACCGCTTCTAGAGTACTACCGTATTGTACTGCCGTTTGGTACCCTCATTATGCACGCGATATCCAAATGATTGAACAAGTGCAACGTCGTGTTACTCGAATGACCCCTGATTTGGCTGGTCTCACCTACCCAGAGCGCCTTCAAAGACTTGGTATTCAATCGCTTGAGACTCGCCGACTGAGATCGGACCTAATTATGATTTTCCAGATATTTAATGGCCTGATTGACATTCCACCTGCAACTTTGTTCGATGTAAATGCCGACGATCGCTTGCGTGGCCACCCATTCAAGCTTCGTGCAAAAAACATCCCTACTTGTAATTCCGCCAGATACTTTTTCACACACCGACCGGTCGAGTTCTGGAATCGATTGCCAGTGGATGTGGTTTCAGCCCGAAATTTAAATGGCTTTAAAAACGTCTTCATGATTAGGGTGTCCTTCCACATCCGTAGTCACCGTGCCGTGCTTCTCTCGGTCATCTTTCTTCAGATTATCAGCCGCAGAATCTCAACAAAACATGATATGACAGCCGAATACGGCTGCTACGACAGCTCCAACAAGTGGATCTATCTTACCTCGCTAGCACATGGTTCAAGGAGCTAGTCGAGGTAGGTACGTAAGTATGTCAAAAGATGATGGTAGGCGGTGCAGCATAAGTTTACTCATGCATTATTCCTGAAAACCTATGAAGATTGACGGAGGAAATTGGTCGACCTCACGGCTCCAAGCACGCCAGGAGATACGATTTTGAGCCATCTGCCTGGCCACTCCCACAAGATTCACAGTAGGAAGGATCAACAGAATGCCGCGTTTGAAATCATCCAGGAGGTGTTTGTGCGAGTTAAGCTTGGCAGCACGCGGCAGGCACTGCCATGCAACAGAACGTCAGGTCCAGAATAGCTTGTCTTAACCAGAGCATAAAATTTTGAAAATTAATTTTTTGACCAAATATTCAATTAGAATGGAGGATCCTTAGAGTTAAAAGTTTTTAGACGACTATTACATTTTCCAACATAACCATCGCATATCTGAACACTATTGAGTTTCACATTATAATCAATCTTTTGGCGAGCATGACTATTAATGGATGTCACTGGATATTAAATCGAGCGAGCTTGCTCCAGAGGGTTTTGAATTAAAATCCGCTATTAAATCGGCATCGCAGACAAGTAGTCCGGGTATTTTGGGCAGTGCCCGGTCCCGGGCCGTGCAAAATAAAATAACCGGACCCGGAATTTTTGCTAACGAATACTCGGACCCGGATTTTTTGTCATAAATACCCGGAGCCAGACCTGCACCCTTATGCAACTCTAGACATTTCATGTGAAACACTTCCAGATTTCATATATCGGATGGCGTGAATGACCACGGCTCTGAACCATATTATTATAGCGGGATTACATCGCTGTTCTATACCCGCATTCTTTGTTGAGATCGCTAAATGTTTTTTCTTCGGTAGAAAAAATGATGTTGCTAGTCTGTTGAAGTTTCCTGCAGCCTTGCCCATTCTGGCGACAATTTCGTTTGATGCTAATACTGTATTCAAAGAGAACATATGGCCCAGATAGGTACATTAAACCTCTCAGCCTATTCTACATTCTCCGTTGATGGCAAACCTCATGGGTATTGATTCCAATAACTATTTTTTAAGTTTGTTTGCAGACCTTGTTGGCGGGCATTGGACACCGTCAATATTAACCGCTTCGTCGACCCATTGAGAAATCTTCGCTATGCTGGTGTGACTGACTATATAGATTCAGAAGTATACAGCTCTCTCCATTTAACCTTTTAACCATTCAGATTTTATGGAGCCCTAGTTTGGTGGCATCACACTTAGATAACTCTCTTTAAGAGAAACTGTCTTTCGTGCAGCGACTTGTGATGTTGATGATCACAGGTGCCGTAAGTATTCCAATTACAGGCACACTTGCCTTGCTCGGAATACTACCAATTGTTACAGCAATCTTTGATGAAACTATTGTAACCTAACACAGACTAAAATCTTGTGAGTTATGGACTACAGACCCAAAAAGTGTCGGTCACGTAAGAATTAACCAATTGGCTGAAAGTATATACCCTTTCTCAGTGCACCCAGTGTCATGATGCTAAGACAGCATCACAACTTATGCCCTTGGTTTTCTGATAGTAAGGCTGCACTAGTGGAAGTGTCAGCACCAACAGTCAACTCCAGTCTAATCTCATCCTGCGTTCAAACTATTAAGCAACTTTGTAATCTTCATAACAAGCTATCCTTAAGATGGGTACCAGGAAATTCTGGTTTCGACGGGAATGAGAGATAGGACGAACTGACTAGGTTGGGCTCTTTCCGCTCTTTTGTTGGCCCTGAAACTTTCTTACACTCGGTGGTAGGTTCGCCAGATCTGAAGTAATCAAATGGACATCTAGATAACTTGCAATACCGTGGGGATCCACAGGTGGCATACGAATCTCTATGACACATGTAAGCAGAAAAAACTTTAGAATACGTTGCTTTCAATTGTAGCAGTGTTACTGAATTAAGAAAACTTATATATGGTCAGGATGATTTAGGTCTTACCAGTTTCCGCCTTAGCGGTATCAAGCAAATTGTCAGATTTTCCATGGAATGCGGCAAGTTCTGATCTAATTAGTGGGACCACGTAATGGGCATATTCTTGCCTTCTACACACAAACAATTTGTCCTCACCTCATTTTCATTTATTTATCTATTTATGTTTATTTGACCGTATTCAATAAGTATTAACTATAGGAACCCGACAGTAGTTACAATAAAGTCGTCGTTAAATAAATTCTTTCGAATTATTCCAAACAATAACATTTGGCTTTAGTCGCGTCAACTGTCTCATATCGTATTTATTTATTTAGAATTTTCGTCGTATTTGAAACTAACAATTGGACTTGCTTCAAATAGCAGTCAACTGTGTAAGAAATTTGTACATGTAAATCCGAAATAATTTATCGCTTGGTTTTGGGTAGTTTCTCATTTTTTATTTTATGCGTAACAGAATGTAGTTGCATATATAGTTATATTAGCCGAAGCTATAAATTACACAGAAATGTGAAATTTTGGATTGGTTGATCTGCTGTTTCAGACATTGCCTTCTTATCATCCGACTCTGCCATCCGCAGATAGTTCTACATCTGTACACCGACCGTCTAGTATGGTATCGACATCTTATACCAGTAGTAAGACGACGCATGGGGCCAAAGTTTATTCTATGCGTAACAGAATATAATTGAGAACCTAGTTATGTATTAGCCGAAGGTATAAATTACATAGAAAATGGATTAAATATTCTGCTGTTTCAGACTTTGTCTTCTTCTTACCATCCGAGTTTGCCATCCGCTGATAGTTCTACCTCTGTACACCAACCGTCTAATATGGTATCGATATCTCATCCCAGTAGTAGGACGGCGCATGGAGCCGTCAGTACTGGTTTTTCAACGAAAATTGTCGAATCGCGTTTTTCCCAATAAGCGATACGTAGAAAGCTATCATGTTGGTATGTAGACAGCAAGGACCCCACTTTTCAAATTCCATGTGGTCGTCAGATTTTGCTCCGTGTCCACCTCCTATTCAACGGAAACTCTCATGTTCAATTAAATCCATGATTTATTAATATTCCTGAATTTATGTTTTCTGTATGTTAAATACTTTTTAAACTGTCGTTGTACTACTGTTTTCTGATGCTAAGACCCTGTGTTTAGGCACGAAATATTTGTACGGCATGTTAAAAGTATCTGAAGGTATGGTAATATCAAGCACATAGAGCAAATCTATGACCCCCCTTTGTGAAATTTTCACCGAAAGTGAGCAGGGTTCCCCCACCATCCGGTAGGCTGTGGACAGGCTAGGCATGGATGTACAGGTTTTCAAGGTTGTTCAATAGAATGACTGCAATATATAATTGTATTTGCGTCCTAAGAATCTAAAGCGCCAAGCGCTAAGATCGTGTAAATGCTTGAAACACGACTTGACACATGACTTTTCTATAAATCTTGAAAGTTTGCGTCTTTCTGACCACTGAAGAATGAAATAAAAATCCTTTGGGTTTATAAATGCATAATAAAAACACGTATATATTATTAATAATAAAAGTGAAATAAATACGTGAATCGTTAATTTATTGCTATTTAGAAATTTGCAATCTTGCAGGCTTTTTAGTATTTGCGTTGCGTTTTTGTAAAACGGACGTATATGTGTGACAAAATTATTTTGATAAATTGCTTAAAATGGGTCAAACGCTAAGCGAACCTGTGACCGCGAAGGAGACGTCGAGTTGTGGAAATAGTTTGTATAAAGTTGGATCCTCGTGTATGCAGGGATGGCGAATAAGTAAGTGCTAAAATCATATTCTTCAGTTAACCTGTGCTTTCTAAATACCTGACCCTTTCACGTATAGTGTCATGTCACAGTACCTGAAAGGTAGTCTGTGGATGCTACGTATGTGTTCTGTGATGCTACGTATGTACTATCAGAACTAAAAATCATTGAAGAATTGATTAATTTATTAGCAGCTTATGCTAAGCGAATGTGTAAAACAAGAATGCCCGGCGATAGCTTATGTTGCGACTCTTTGTTCATGTTCGAAAAGTTTAGTGTGCGTGACAGTTCTAAAAATTATCTGAATCCATTTTCTTGTTATCTCAAAGTTCAGTTTGAGATTTCTTTGTAACTCGTCGTGTCAAAGTAATAATTATCTGAAGCCGCCAGTTTGCGTTTATTGGTTGACATATATAATGTTATCATGAACTGTATTGAGTGTTGAAATAATTGGGCTCTCGAACAATTGGGAGGGGGGGCTGGCATTTTTAAGTGCCCCCCTGGTAAAATTTTGGAATCCCTCGGCGACTTTGTTTCCGGTCGGTAAAAGCTGTTGTAAAGAAATCGTAAAATTCTTAGATTTGTAGAACGATTACTACGTTGTTGACACGGAAGCGAATGAGTACAGCACACAAGTCAGGTAGGATAACAGGGCCACGATAAAGACACTCGTTGAGCGACAAGTTGTCTTCGACTCTTGGATGCATCGTAGACAATTCTTAATTTTCATCGTTTCGCTCTCGGGTTTGATTACTGTATGGTGCGGTAAGTAATGTACTAGGTGGTTACTCGCTTTCTTAGCGAAGTGTGAGGTAACGGGTTCGATAATCCCTTGTGAAAGTTGGTCGTCGATTACCTGTTCGTATTTCCGTAAGACCTCCGGATTGCCATGGCACAGTTTCTTCACATTAGACGCAAATCGCCCAAGCGGTAGCTCGGGATTACGCGGAAGATTCGAAGCGTTTGGTTTGACCGGAAATTTGACATAATTTCGACCATCAGCATAGAAGATTGTATCGTTGAATTGTTGTAAGGCGACATCGTCATCGCGAGTAGTAGCATCATCATGGGTAATGCCGATGCTCTCCAGTGACCAGAATTCATCTGCGTCAAGGTAAACCAGGCGTATCCGAGTTTTCGATGTCATAAGACCGAACTCACGAGGCGCTTGGCTGAAGGTTTCAGAAAGACAGCATGACCGGTATTGTTGTTTATGAGCGGCCTTGCAGCACGGAATCGAGATATCGACCGTTAACCGATAAGCCAAGCATTGACGGTATCAGGTACAATCTTGGCGATGGTCAGAAACTCCCAGCAGTTGTCGGATCCTATCAATATATCAATTGTACCATCCGCGCTTTTGATATAGTCTGCCATAGGTTACTTCATTGATCGTATTTCAGACATGTCTATTTCCGGTAGCATCTCTGTTTTAATGAAACAGTCGGTAATAATAGACACCGTGTGAACATCGATCATGCGATCACTTCCATCTCGCTTTTGAATAGCAATTCGAACTCTTTGTGGAGATACCATCAGCGTACGTGTTGTACCGAAAATCGCGAACCGCAGCGGTTCTTGGTCAATCATCGACAGGTCTAGATCATTTGCACAAGAACTCATTATAATCTGCTATGACTGCCAGAATATGGTACGCACTATCCGACCGGAGTTCGTTACAGGGTCGTTGGCCGTTTGTAGTCTACGCAGATAGCAACAAAGCCTTTTCGTCGGCATTAAGCAGCCTGGTAACGGTGCTGTTGACGGGATCGAACTTTACTCTTTGTTCATAGAAGATGGCAAACTTGGCATTCCTGCCAATTCGACTCCAAATTAGGTTGGACAATCCGTAGACGCGTGTTGTACGTCGGATTTGCCGAAAAAGCAGTTCAATTTGCCATCAGCTGCTGTGCATGTGTCGGAAGTATGAGTGGAATTAAGACAACGACTGCACCTACCAGCTTTAGCTTCGCAACTGGCGTCAGCTGTAGGAAAACGTCACACTCCGCGTTGAAATGCACCCATTACTCATACAACATAGATGCGCCGGCCTTGGCTTTTGTCGATCCTTATTGTGGATTGTGGCGAATGTGCGATGCAAATCCTACAACACGACACTGATTGATGTGCATCGGAAGTCAAGCTCAGCAGCCATGACTTCGCCGGATGCAAAAAATCCTTTGATTGATCCGTGATGCTGGAAGTAGACAAGACACGCTCGTCATAAAGTCTGATCATGGGATTCGCCGTGACAAGAATGTTCCCAAATAACATAAATTTTGTATTAAAATTCCGTCCTGAGACCAAAAAAATTATTTCAAAATAGCTTTTCTCTCAATCAAAAGCATTTTGCGGTGTTTCAAACACGATTTATAACCGTTGTTCTCATGGCAATATGTCCCAGGCAAAACGGACGCCCCCGGTTCGTAACGAGGGCGGTTCAAGCCGCCTGTCAAAATTTTTTGTGATCGGAGATCCCAGTAAATAACTGATATTTCGTTCAGTTCTCTTGTGTATTTTCATACGGTATATATACGGCCCGTATTTAGAACCTAAATTGTTAATCGAAGTGTAGCTTGTTTCTTTATATCGTGCAAACGCGAATAGATTTTATAGCAGCTCCATCTGAGAGAAATAATTTATACTATTACATTTGTACGCCTGCGACCCGTTTCGATTATATATGTTTCAGACATGGAAGACGCTCACACCCACCTGTTGTCGTTGCCAGATGATAAAGACTGTTGTTTCTTCGCGGTCTATGATGGTCACGGAGGTAAAAACGATGTTTTAACTAAACAACTTTTTATGTATACAAAATAGAAATGGTATAAAAACGCAAATGATATTTGATGTCTGGCCAAGTCGAACTGTTGACACGTTCCTTCGGCGGTAAAGTACCAGGTAATATATTTTTAAAACGGAAATCTGTATTTCCCAGACTGCCTCCGAAGTACCTGGGGGAACCGAACTAAGGGTACCTGCGGGAGCGAGAAACTCGGTTTCTCACAGGTCCAACTGGTGGATCTCCCAGCTAAACTGTTGGGATTGGAATACGCGAAAATAACATAAAAAGCTAATTCACCGTAAATGTACAATAATAATGCAGGTTATATAATGAAACACTATCAACTGACTCTAATTTTAGTGTTTCTAATCTGGCAGAGAAAAATTTGCATATTTTTAGTCGTGCAGAAAACTACCTGGGGTCCTGCACAGGGGCACATGGTCAAGGCCGAAATATATGGCCCTGTTCCCCCAACCTCCGTTGGTAAGCCAGCAGCAAGAGAATCAAGAGAATTTGTCCTTTGGAGAGGGGATGAATTTTTTTTTGTTAAATTGAAAACGCGCTCACTTCATACCCTTTAGAACAACGTGAAATTGTCTTCCCATGGTTTCTGCCCCAAAATTTTTCTTCTTCCGGAAATCCCATGAACCCTTTTTCTGAAACATTTTGTTCTATAACTCTACTAACTGTTGTTGGATAAAAATGTAGAATCACGTCATCACTTAATGGAGAATTTCGCTCTGGTGTATTTGACTCTTTTAACAGGTACGGGTTTCGAACTATAAACCAAAGTTTAAAAATCCTTCCAAGAGTATTTTGTTATGTTTTGATTAAGCCAGATTGTCGTTTGTTTGTGACGAACCACTGTGGTTTTAGAAGAATATTTTTAAACTTTGTGTTTGTCAGGACGTAGTGGAGATTGTGTGTTGCTGGGGTGAAATCTTTTAAATTCTGTCTGTGTGTGTGATCGGCCATAACTCGGGAACGAGTTAACCTATTTTCATGTTCTTTAGCACATTCGAACCGGCATAGCCGTCTACCGTGTTTTTTGATTTGAGGTCTGGTTCCGGGTCAGGGGTCAAAATGTAGATTTTTGCCCCATTTTAGTCCCCCTCATGGAAGCAATTTGTTATTATTCTTTTTATCTTAACTTTCGAATTTTTTCTCTGGTTGGTTTTATTTCATAGTAAAATGATAAATGCCGATCCCTCTTTTTACTTTTTCGATTAAGGCTCCGGTCCTGGATTTATGCGGTTTAAGGTAAAGGTATGGTAAAGGCAATGCTATTTATTTTAAGGTTTAAGGTTGGTATAGCGCACCAATGGTTCTTCGACCCAAAATTTGAAAATTTGTTTTGATGTCTTGGCGGCTGATAAGTTTCACCTGGGGTTTTCGGGCTTGGGAAACTCATTACACGTGTTCGATTTGCTCTATTACTCATGGTTCTATGGGGCGGACGTGTGACGCCCCATGGTTCGGGTCAGAGATCAAAATGAGTGTTTTTCACCACAGTTTAGTACCCTTCACGGAGGCAAGGTTATTTTTATCTTAACTTTATCTTTTTTATTTACTTGGTTTTAACTCATAGTAAAATCATAAATTCTGTTGCCTCTTTTGTTTTTCTATTAAAGCTCCGGTTCTAGAGCTATGGGATTTGAGGTATGGTGCTCCAATGGTTCCTCGATCCAAAAGTCGAAATTTTTTTTACCGTCCTCGGCGGTTGAAAAGTTTTACTTGGGGGGTTCAGTTTTGTCAGACTCGTTGCTGGTGTTTATTTTGCTTTGAGATCCATGGTTCTATGGGTGTGGGGGTATCGCGCCGCCATTGTTCATCGACCCAAAATTCCTAATTTTACTGTTACCTCCTGGGAGGTTGATAGCTTGCACTTGAAGGTTTTTGCGACACGGGAAACTTATTGTAGTTGTTAGTTTTATCTTAACGTGTGCGGTATTGTGTGATATCGACATATGTTATTGAGAGCTGATTGGCTGTTCACGCAAAAAGCATAGGTGCATCTATGCTTCAATACGTTCTGCAATCTCGATAGAGTTACTAGTTTTATGGGAACCTCATCCCTTCCCTTAGATCACGCGTTAGTCCGTGGTTTTCAGGTTATCACTATGAATTTTTAAATCAGCGAATATAAAGCTTAACCACGTTGTAGGAAGCGACTAACTAATTTGGTTGAGTGTACCTGCGGCTGATATACCTATTTGATATGGTATGTATTCCTTAAGACACCCTTCCTTTTTAACCATGTAGGAATTCGTGGGTTTCGTAATACTATAATTTGTTAAACCTGCAGTTGTTCTAGAGATTTTTGAGGTTGGCGAAAACGATGAGATGATTCATTTGACCGCATCTGTGACCAGTATACCCTTTTTTGGCATATTACTGTATCACATGGGACTCCCGTATTTAACCATGCATGATTTCGTTGGTTCTTACTTTAATGCTGTAATTTGTAAAATATTCCGCAAATGAGGAGCTGCTACTTTCAAACGTGTGAGTGGTTACCTGGCCACGTGGATAACAGCAACTCACTTGGTCTTCTAAATAGTTTGAATCTCAGTTTACGCAGAGCAAGAAGTCAGGCTGCTCGCATGAAAGGAGCCGGCGAGCTCAGTACTTTACACCCAAACACGCTGTCGAATCTTTATTTAAGCAACGCCCATGCGAGTACTTAGAAGGATTTTTGACGTAGGCTACGGATACGTAGTTTCGTTTTTATAATCGGTTCTACCCGCTCTCTCACACTGGTTGTTCTCAGGAAGTCACGTTGTTACCCGTTCATACTTCAGAAAAAGTATTGTTTGTCAGGGTAACGGGTTCCTAAGTTTCCAGAGCCTTGGTTTTATAATTCACAATACTCCGTTGATACTCCACCAGTGCATCTGTTAATGATCTTAGTAGCGTATAATTCAACAGCGCCATCAACAAAATGAATATTATCTAGACTCGATGACAGCATTTCCCTTGTGTGCCGTAAAACTGTACGTCATAATGCTCATTCATTCTATAACGTAAGGCCCAAAATCCATTGAGATCAAACAGAACTAAGCAAATAGTTGAATATTCTAAATGGAAATACATATAGCAATACTTTGTAATCTCTACTTGCACACATGGAAGTAATATTTTGGAGCGATTAGCACTATGGGCAATTCTTTTTTCCTGGCTGCACAAGTAAAATTCTTTTTCCTCGCTACACAAGTAACTAGTATTTATTTATGCATTCGTAAGAAATACATAACGGATTTATCATATTTAACGAAATTTTGCGACGCCTCGCTCATCGCCTATCGCAGTTATTTTACGATTTTTCATAACATATTCTCATCATTAGGTACCCAAGGGAATAGATGGATATGGCTTGGGGGTGTAGCGAAACATTTTCCAGAGTCCCCAATATTCCACAAGATTTATGTAATTTTGCTCACCCTACTTCTTTGATTTCTGATTAAGGGCATGAGACTTTACTATAATTAGAACCGGACCCTGTAACGGTCATTAAATATTGCACAACGAGCGAAGCAAGCACATATTTTTTGTATAAATGTCAATATTTATATATTTTCCGTTTTCTAAGTATCTCTGGAACGATTGAAGGTATTCCCATGTAGTCCTTTTCACACGATAGCTTGTGGTCGGGCCGCTTATGGGTTTCTCGCAATGCGGTGCGGCATAGCAGTTTCCCTTATAGAGTACTCTTACACGTTGGTCGCGTTTAAACCCCTTTCAAGAAAATTCTGGCTTTATATAAGAATGGCGTGTTTTTATGCGTTTATTATTGGTAAACGAATTTGCAGATCAGCACACTAGCCAGAGCCATAGATAAAAATATAAGGATGCACAATTTTTATATATAATATTAGAAACTTTGCTTGGGGTTGATATTTTATTAACATCTTTACAGAGTCTGATAATTTGCAATTTTTTATTTTGTAACACTGGATTTGGTCGAACTTACTTTGTAAGCACTACGTTAATCGCGTCTCTAAATAAATTTGCAGTTTTTTAATTTGTAACGCTGCATTTGGTTGTACCAACTTTATAAGCACAATGTTAATGGTGTCTCTAGGCTTTCAGTGATGTGTCAAATTTTCTTTTGTGTGTAAAGTCCAAATTGCTGATTGTATATCATTTTTACTTTGATCTCTGTAATCGACTAAGTATGTTGACGTTGACTGCAGCGCCTTGCAATAGTTAATGTGTATTTTAGTTTGCCGACATTTTTTTGCGAAAAAAACTACCGTGTACGCAGGGGGTTTATAAATTTTGGTTTCAGGTGCTAAAGTAGCCCAGTTTGCCGGAAATCATCTGCATAAAAAGATCGTATCCAGCGAAACATTCGGTACAATTTTACTGTAATTTTTGTTTTGTATTATTCGGGCAAAGTATTTCATATATTCTTCATTTTGCCGCTGCTGCGTCGTGTTGCTTACGTAAATGTATGATTTTAGTTTACTCCGGAGGCTGCGACAACTTCTTTTCAATCTGTCATCTACCGCGGTAAGATAGTTTAACTAAATTCGCTGCATAGGAGGTTGTGACATAGGCACAACAGATTCTTTCGAAATGAATACTTCAATTTTGTTACTTCTACCTGACGTCAAGTAAAGATATTTACATGTTCACCTTATTTTTCTAGAAAGTTATTTTGTCCATATGACCATAACTGTAAAGGTTACAATCGTATTCGCAGTACGTTTAATGTGGGAACGCGGATCACTAGTAATGTTAATTATTTCTGAACACTATGACGTTAACGTTATACCGGATTAAAAGAATTTAACAGCAACGTTATACCATAGACATCGCCAATTGGATTGTCCAAATAGGGGGATAGAAGTCCCTGGTATTTCGACGTTCCCAGGGTCCCACAGTCCTTGTGCCACTAAAACCTAGTATCTCGTCAGCGAAGGTGAAACAGAAGCGAGTGTGATTTCTTTTTTATCATTTTCTTTGATCACTTGTAACCAGCTGTATTTGACCTATATATATAACACCCTAAACCCATTGAAAATCCTAAAACATTGTCGACCTTAAAAACAGCTGAAAACGCATCACATATTTGTTCTGGTCTCTAGAAAAGCCAACCACCATATTTGAAAATAGACTATATTCTGGAAACAGGATTCATTGACCATAAACCCCTTGAAAACTCATGAAAAGGCTTGAAATATGTACGCTGGGTTCTAGATGACCAAACCATTGTATACAGCCTTCAGAAATACTAAACATGGAACATTCTTGATGCCATGCACGCAATACATAATCAGACAAATGAAAACGGGCTATATTCTTGAAATCAAGTTCACTGACCTTAAAATCTTTGAAACGCTTTAAAACGGTACAGTATAGTCAAGTCAGGCTCCTACGTGATGGATAACATAATAGACAGTCAATTTGAGGTTATAACAAGCAATAACACTGAAATTTGAGAATAGCTATTTCTGGCAAAGGGTCGACGAATCATATTCTGGATCACAACTGTCCAGGGACCGATCTCCTAAAAAAGAATTGGTCAACACAGTTGTAGATCTCGATAAGCTGATTCTGCGCGGTTGCATTTTTAGATGCGAAGTCTCTGTCGTGAGATATGGGCTGCCTAAGACTAATACCCGTATGTCCAGATTTGGCAAAGAATCCTTAAAAACATTTTTTGCCATTTTAAGAACATGCTGTTCGAGTTTATCTAAAGAGCACATCGTCACCACTGTTGCTTGCGAACAAAAAATTGTCGAAATATGTCCATCCGAAAATGGTTTATGAATGACAGCGACGGAGAAAAAAGAAATTCCCACGATTTTCACCCTAGCGCCGTCAGTGGAAACTCCTCTCGCTTCGTTTAAATTACCAAATTTTGTCTGACAGGCTAAAAATATGCGAATTTTTCCTTGGCTAAAAATCCCCAAATTTTTTCCATCCGGTTTAAAAATCATTAAAGTTTTTCACTTTTTGGTAAGCTTAATTGCAATCAGTTGCCAACTTAGACATTTTTGACTTTTTATGACGGTTAAAGTATATACTTTATATTCCCTCAGTTCAACTGGGGGACCACCAAGATACACTGTGGAGTCGCCCATCCGCCCTTAAGGTATTTTCGCCTCTATCAATTCCGAAATGGAGGGAAATATTGAAAACTTGAGCAAGTTCGGTCCTATCACTTTAAAGTTATAGGCTATAAACCTCAAAATTCAATTTAAAGTTGGACTAATTTTAGGGGAACCCTGAGTCCTACTCATCAATGGCAGAGTTATATGCTAATCCTTATAGCTATATATGCGGAATTATATGGCCTGTGAGGAAATGTTTTTGGTGACAACACTATAAACTTGTGGGACCGTCACAGTCGCAAAAACGATGAAGGTAATATCCATGCATGTTAGCAAGTGAGGGTAGGCTGGAAACCCATCGCGGTATCCAATATCATTATACGAGTACTCAACGAGCTTCATTCTGTTTTTGCATTAAATCTGTTAAATTTTTGCGCTGATACTGTTAAATTTAACTCGGATTAGCTAATAACCCAGATTTTGTTATTTTATTCATTTAAACTTGTTTTTTTGGGAAGTTCGCATGTATGTTTTTTTAATAAGCAGAAATAACACTTAAACCATTAAAATATAAACCTTTGAATTTATTTATCGGTGAATAATGTAATGTACAGTCACGGCCATAAATCAATGGAAAATAGTCCATCAAAATTTAGATTAACTGAAATTTCGATCGACTTTGATTGAACAAAATAGATTTCGATAGTTTTCTCTTTTATCGCAATAAAATACACTTAAATTTATGGAGTTTCTATTAGTTTCGCTTACCCCAAATTTTGACCGAGTGCGATTAAACAAAATTATGAACGATTGCGATTTTGCTCGTTTCCGATTGCACTTATTTCTGGCCGGGACTGTGTGTATGTGATCGTAAGCGACAGCTATAGTAATCGTTACACCTCGACTGGCAGCTTTTTTTCCACCCAGCCCATGTTAGATGAGGAATATGGGTCAATTACTACAAAGTTAGATCCAAATAACGACTACAATAGCTGGGTTTCCCCTACTATAGTTAATACTTCATAAAACATGTAATACGTATAAACATTTTCGGGAATAATATAACTGTGTATATCTTGATATATACTTTTTCTTCATGTTGTAGCCAGAATTTCCGATATGTGTCTTGACGTTGGTATGTTGATTAAACTAGAATGTGTCTGGGGCACCAATGTTTAGCATAATACATACAGTAATTTTTACTGTTGTATGCTATAAAGGATGATAATGGTTTTAAGAATGTGCTATAAATGAGCGCCACGTTGCCATTAATGTATGAAAGCGGCCGTGTTTTTGCGTTTCTAATGCTTTGACTACTGCTGAGGGAGTTCATTTTGGATCCTATTAATAGCCGTAGTTAATTTTTTGGTTTCTTTAAGGGGTTGGGCCTAATCTCCGGCGCACACCTTTGCTAGCCGCACCTAAAACTTATAACCCTAACGAGGGCATGGTTTAATTTATTTTAGTGAATGATATTTGTTTTACATACGAATTATGCAAGAGTAAGCGTACGATGCTCCCGAACCATTCTATTTTGACACCATGTACGTTGTTGGAGAACAAAACGCGGATTTCGATAACCGTATCCGATTTCGACATTTTTCTAAGTCTGTTATTTTGTTAAACATGATGTCCTACCAAATGTACTTGTTTTCTCTTCAATAGTTATAAAAGTGTCGGGTACATCGCTAATGCGAACAAAAAAGGTTGTATCCATTAACTTCACCCACAACGTGCAAAACAGCTATTTTTGCTTAGTTTTGTACTTTAAAATCTATGGATGTGTCTATCAACTTCCTGCAAGTTATGGATCAAGATATTATAGTCTACCTAATGTTTAATATTTGTAGTCAGAGGCGAAATTGAATTAGCAATCAAGGAAGGCTTTCTGGGCATCGATGAAGATATGTTATCAGGTAAAGGGATGCATTAAACATAATATATGTTCTACGGCAACGTTTATCACAATGCTATCCATATTATACTGTTTATTATCGTAATCCAGTGTATACCATTAAATTGGATGAAGCAATCAATTTTTTGTTATCCATCTGGGGTCACCATTACAGTATATTCATAAACCAAAAGCATGATTTTGGGATTTAGAGGTACACCTAAGTTTTCATGTTTTAGCAAAAAGACAGGTATATTTTAAACAGTGACACGTAAGTTTCTACTTCTCCTGTCGAATTGAAGCGTGCATACAACTTATGCTGCACTACTTTTTTAACCCAACTTCTTTAAAATATGAAACTTGACGCAAGGTCTTGGAATTTACACATCCCTTATACTAAAATTGTAAAATGGATGGCTTCATACATTTTAAAATGATTGTATTTGTGTCACGTCACAACCAACATGATACTGTCGGTCGGTGCACATTGCCGTTTTGAAATACAAACGGCTTTGGCACACATAGGCAGACTCAGTAACGCATCTGACGTATTTATCCATGCGTCAGTAGTGCGACACATTCATTTCGTTGAATAACACTAAAATATTTTATTCAAAGGGGTATTTTTGTTCGTGTGGTGCCGTTTACGATTATTTACGGTGTTAGACGAAGTTGACAAACAAATTATGTACAGTCGGAACCTCAGGAATCATGTACTTTGGACTAGTATACTTGTTAGTCGATTCTCAAATAGTTGCTGACTCAGTGAAACTAGTAGAATATTTATATGCAGAATATTTTTTCGACAAGATGATATGTAGGTAGCTATGCAGCTGCATTCAATAACTGTATTCGTCAAAGTAATGATTATTGTAGCTGCTTATAGTTTTGATCGTACTGATGTTTTCATCATCTTTTTTTATAACAGATTTTATATTGTAATTTAGCAATTTTTCCTACAACATTATGACATTTCACAGGCATGTGCCTTTAACACCCATTGTTGAACTAATAAGTAATAATTTTGTTCACGTTGGTCACAGTATTCAAAGCTGGACAACTGTAATTATACCAAAGTAACGTAGTACATATTTGTGGATTGCTAAATTGTTTGTCTTCACTTTTCTGCATATAACTGTTAATTTCTGTTCAATGATGACCCCGACTGTTGCAGGTGTGTTCCAATATCTATGTAGTCACAAACATTTCAACTGAACTGCAGTACTACGATACCTGTAGAACGGAGAAGGCGGCGGCGTTTGACGTTTCGTCGCTATGAGCAAAAACTTTAGAGTATTGTGTGCTCATACTGATATTACTTACATGCACTGCATGCGGTCTAGTCTACATGACTAACATTCCTGGACAGCGAAGAAGTTCAGAACTTTGATGTCTTTACAATATTTCGATTTACTAAGCTAGCCAGATTTGTAGTTAGCAAGTATCACTCTGAAAGGCCAGCTACGATCTGGGTATATAGTTATCAAAAAGACACAATATTCTTTTCTTACAATTCGAGTGTGTGATTGCCGTTTACAGATAATGAACTGAAAGATGAAATGGCAGGAACAACCGCTTTGATAGCCATCATAAAAGATAAGAAAATCTATTGTGTAAGTTGGTTTGATACTAGGTCAGTTAAAATAATTGCGATATTTGTGTGTCGCATGCTAAAATTTATGTGTACTACGTAAACATTTTTGACAGATGAAATTTTGCGGACTAATAGTTTGAGACTTGCCGCATCTTATCGGGGTTAGACATTTTCTCTTCTTTTGGGTTTTAACCAATGTCTTTTGGGGTCTCCCGCTTCAGTGCCACCTATCACTGTTTCCTCCATGTAAAAAACTCACAGAAGTTAAAATTTGTCTAAAATTCTATTACCAAGCAAAAAATTTATTAAATTGAATAAAAATTAACTAAAAAATTTGATCAGGCAGCGCTTTTGAAGTGTTTTATTTGCCATTTACGTTTTGCACTGAAAAAGCATTAAAATTTAATTTTTAGACAAGCAGTGTCGGCGCCCCTCAGGTCTGTCACTTGCACGAATCTTTTAATTACTTATGAAATCACATAACTCGCTTCACGAGTAATCATTTTGCCTGTTTTAAATATCTAAATCAAGTTCTTTTAGCTTGATAGTCCTGTTGAGACTAAACCGTGGAGTGCACCATTTGTTAATATCCTAACTTCAACTGTCAGTAAAATATTTAAACCAGCTTCCAATTAAAGCCAGATAAATTGTCTTGCCTTTATTATTCTGTCACGAGAAAGGGTAACTCTTTTTAAGGCCATATGGAATAGGTGCTGCTATTTTCATATTAATAGATGGCCACTAGTTACATTAGGTTATAACTAAACTTGATGAAACATGGATAGTGTCTGAGGATATAGTCACTGTGAAAATTTGAGCCATATTAGTCAACACGTTACGGAGTTACGCTAGATAATTGAAATGAAACGAGCGAAGCAAGATGGCCACTCGTTCCATTATGTTATAACTAAACTTGATGAAACATGGATAATGTCTGAGGATATAGTCACTATGAAAATTTGAGCCATATTGGTCAACACATTACGGAGTTACGCGAGGTAATTGAGATGAAGTGAGCGATGCAAGCGAAGTTTACACTCTGAAGGTGCTAGGCGGAAAATTGTGAAAATTTCTTTATTGTCTATTTCTGTCTTTCATAACCCATGTTCGGGTGGATGCATTTGGGCAATTTTTATTCGATAGCAAATGTTATAGCTATTCATGGGGTTTTAAGGGTTTTCACGATTTCCAAAATGCGCGTTTGCAGTTATCTGATTATGTATTGCGTGAAGTGCAACAAGAATGGTCTATATATAGGTATTTCTGAAGGATGAATACAGTGATTTGGTTTACAATGCAGCGGTCATATATCATGGGTTTAGGCTCATCAAGAATTTGTCAGTATAGGTTTCCGGTAGATTGAATACGAACTTTTGGTCATCTAGAGTCCAGCACGGGTACATTATGGGTTTTCAATGGGTTTAGGATTAATTAACTCTACTTCCAGAATATAGTCTGTCTTCAGGTGTTTGGTTACGTATTGTGTACAGGTCATCAAGCATTGTTTGTATAGGTTTTCCGGTAGGCTCAATACGATGGTTTGACCATCTAGATCCCAGCACGAGTACATGGCATGGGTTTTCAATGGGTTTAGGTTCAATGACCTCGATTTCCAGAGTATAGTCTGTCTTCAGTTGTTGGGTTACGTATGTTTTGCGTGCAGGTCATCAAATATTGTCTGTGTAGGTTTCCGGTAGGCTGAATACACTAGAGTCCAGCACGAGTCTCTTATGCTTTTTCCGACATTGTCATGGGGTTTGGTCGGTATGAATCAAGCAGAACACTATAGTTTGACTAGACAGAGACCAGAAGAAATACTTGATGTGTTGTCAGTTGTTTTCGATGGGTTTATGGTCGAGGAGGTTTTAGGATTTTCAGTGGGTTCCGGGTTCAAGGTGTTTTAGTGTTGTATATATATACATCAAACACAGCCTGTTACAGGTGATTAAAAATACTATAACATAAAATGAATTAGCTAGCCAAGCCATGTTTCACCGTCGCTTGCGTGATGCTAGTAGTAGAACTTGTGGCGATACTGGTATGAGGAAGGAAATGTAATTGGGAAATTGGTAAAATTGGGAGCCGATGTTCGTATTAAATTACGCATGACAAGATGCAACATGGCACGCACGATTAGTTATTATCAGGTAAGGTTATTGTAATAACGAAATATGCGAGCTAAAGATTTATGTATGTGATTTATTTATATTGTATTCCCATAGGTACGGTTTTTGGAGTAAATATAGGCTTTGTATCCAAATCGATGTCTATAAAGTCGTATTTGCACATTAACGTTGTTGGACCGTCACAATGAAATTTCAGGGTAATGTTGGCGATTCTCGTGCCATTATCAGCCGCAATGGTATTGCTGAGCCACTGAGCTATGACCATAAGCCCTCAAATGAAGATGAATCCAGACGCATTATTGCTGCTGGCGGATGGGTCGAATTCAATCGAGTCAATGGTATACTATTGGTTTTTATCGACTCAACGGGAAATATGCTTTTTATCTTAATAACGTTTGCGGAAAATTTGTTCTTTAAATTACGCTATATTCATCCATCGTACATGATATGTTATGACGAGGTTAAGAAGGCTTCTCCCTAAACTGGGGGGCTCCTGGCATTATTTCAGGACCGGATTAAAGTTGGTATAGCTTGAGCTGATAAATTTCACAGAAATGCTATGTACACTCGTAGAGCTGGTGCTCATTTGAATTTTAATAATCAAAAATGGTTGTAGTTAAATTGTGTCTTTTGTCTTTGTGGCTTACAACCGCTGCAATCAAATTATACCTGTTTCACATCGCAGTTCTACATTGTTTATTTATGTATTTTCAGGTAATCTAGCATTATCCAGAGCTTTAGGCGACTTTGTTTTCAAAAGAAATGAAGATAAATCGGCAGAAGAACAAATTGTGACAGGTATTGTTTTGTCAACATTTAACAATCAGTCTAGCCATACAAGCTACTGTCAATAATAGCGAAATCGGAATTATTTTGGCACAGTTTTGATTTTTTTAAAAGTAGATTTTGGGCCTAATGCTATATTTAAAAGAACTATTCTGTTTGATACTAGTATGGTAGCTATATAACCTAATTAACAAATTCACTATAAAAATTTACTTTCATCGAGTTCAATAATGTCGAAATATACTGTATCATTCCGGAGTAAAATTTCAGCTTTGATTTTTGAAGGACAAAAAGCAAATTTTTCTCTTATAAAATAACTAAAATACTAACAAAAATACACCAATTTTTTATATTTAATCTAAATATACTCAGTTGTCACTGTGGGGCTAACATTTACCTATTTTAAATATGAACAATTGCAATCATCCTTAAAATTACACATTTTTGACGTTTTCTGACAGCGAAGTATCTTTATGGTTTCTACACCTCCACAGGGAACCCTCACCCAGATGAACTAGAGCAATCGCCACCGAGATACTTTTAGCACGTACAGTTCCGAGCGGGGGTGACCCCTTGTTTAACTTTAATTAGTTCAAGTGTTAAATTTTTAAATTCTTAAAATAATGATTTCAGTTTGCTTATAATTTACTAATATCTATACTTCACATCGTTGCTTGTGCAATATGTTTTGGCATGGCTGCAAGAAAAGACATGTTAAACAACTGGTACTTGAGAATAATGTTTTAGCTGTGAATCGAATTAAAAATATGGTTAATTTATATGGCAATACAGTGGATTTTTCTCGTTGAAGAAAAGTATATACTTTTATTGAAAATGCACCTGAGAAAGAGAAAACATTTGTTAAGGAGCACTCGTTCTGGGTAGAGGTGAAAAGAAGTTTTAACGCTAATCCTTACCCCGATTTGGAGAAACCAAACAGTATGCATCAAATTTATGCTAAATGCATGAAGTTAAACTATCCTTTTGCGAATTGAATTCATATTACTTGAAATAACATTTTATTCACTAAGGCATTAATTTTCTTCCAGGGTTATCGAATATGTGTTCAGATTCGTAGGATTTTCATTAAAATTCTATTTCCATTCTTTGCGGTGCTGGCTGTGAATATGATTTGGGGTATACGAATAGTTTGCTATGTAATGCGTGAATAAACTTAAAATGACTCCGGCAATCGTCCTATCTTGTATTTTTGGATACAATTTGTTACGGGACGTTTTTTGGTCAATTGAAATTCGGCGTAAAACTGTTCGCGAACACAGCGCTCTCGCTTGAAATCTAACTATTTTGTGTTCGCGAAAATTGAAGTAAAATTACCCAAATGTCTGAGAACGAAAATTTGTCGATTTGAGTGGGACATCATTTTTGCATTAAATTCGTTCGCTAACACTGTATAATCCAAATTCAAATGGCAATACATTAGCGAACAGAATTTCTGCAAACTGAAATCGCCAAAATTCTGTTCGATCACAAGGTCTAATTTCTGGTATTTGAATATCATTATGCCAATTTTCGGTTAGCGAAAAACCGAATGAAATTAAGCCTGTTTTTCGTAACAAGGGTTTGCGATTAGATATCGGTAATGACAGAATAGGACGGTTAGCGGGGTCACCTTAAGTTGACTCAGGCATAATGAATGGTACACAGCATTGCAAGAGTTCAAACATTTGTGGCCGCCCATATTTTATAATTTTGTTATGGAACTATTTGAGAATTTGATTTCAGTAAGTATTTTTGTTTAATTGGTTTAATTCAAAATTAATTAGAAGAATAGCAACTAGATGCGGCGCTAAGACCGTTGGGTTTAGCGCCATTGCTTTTAAATATTGATTAGCTAGATGCTAGAAAGATCACGCCACGGCTAATATTTAGATCAAACGAAATGAACAAGTAATATACTAAATTAATATATTATATATATATTAAGCACGTTTTATGGTGTTTTTTGTTCGGCTGTCACGGTATGCTAATGATTCCTATATGACGGTTGCCCATGTCTACAACTTGTTACTACATTTGGATATTTCCATATTTGAGTTCAGGAATTAGAGGGGTTATAACTACTTTTGGCAAATAAATGTTTGGTGTTACCTAGAGTAAACCCAACGGTAATAATAATCTCTGAGCAGTAGAGAGTAGAAAATTTCAGAAATATCCGTTGTGGTATAAAATGTTGTTGATTAGTCCAACCTTACTTTGTATTCATTAAAGGTTTTCTTTATATATTCCGTTATATTTCTTATCTTTACCATAAGGTTGGAAGCAATTTTTAAGCAAGAAATGAGATAAATAGATAATTTAGTACCCGCCAAAAATGACTGTCGCTTTCTCGCGACTCGCTCAAGACTCGCTTGAAATATATTTGCTATAAAAATAGAATTTACTATTAATAGTTTCGGAATCATGACAGAGCCACTCGCTCGAAATACGACGGTCATTGCTGGCGAGTATTTTAAATAACAGACTTATTATATGGGAATCATAATAAGACGCAAAATTGTAGACAAATAGATTGCCCTGGATACAATGTGGCAGTTATGAAATAGAATTTTAATTCCTGCAACGCCAAGTTAATTATTCATTGTTCGTTGCTGTGACGGCGGGTTATTTAAATCAACGTAGGAACTGCATTATTATTTACTAGAATGATTAACAAATTGAGTCGCTGAGTCGGTTCAGTAAACGATCTTGTGCGTGATTTGGTCACGACTGTTTACTAACAAGCTACAGGTGTTATAAAAATCTATTTTCTGTAGTTATCGCTATTTCCTGCGGACTTTGATTCGGATACACTTCGCATAGCAGTTTGAATTCAGGATGAATTATTTTTAAATAGGTAATTTGGAAAGTTAAGTACACATCGGCTTGAATTAGTCAACTTGATGCATCTTATCTCAATAAAAAGTTTTCAAACAAGATTGATTATATGTTGATATCTTTTTTCGAATTTCAGCTTTCGTTATTGTTATTATGGCTGCAAAGACTTTATGATTTGTTGCGTCCGCTGATCGTCCTATAATTTCAGAGCTCAGTATTATGAAAAGATGTCACATTTTCTGTTTAGTATGAATTAGTGAAGCTAAGTGTGAACGATGCGAAAATAATACACCGGCTGTGTACCATATTTGAAATAATAATCACCGCCGGTTATATAGTTTTAACGCATCCATGTTTTGTACGTGTAGTTCTAATGCATTTATTTACGAAATTTGCATTTTATATGTCATGTTATTTTTATGTTTCCTAAATTTTTGTGTAAATTGTTTCTATAATATTACTACAGCAAACCCCGACATAACTGTAAACGACATAGTTCCTGACTATGAATTTATACTGCTGGCGTGCGACGGAATTTGGGACGTGTTGTCAAATCAGGAAGTTTGTGACTTTTGTCGCGATCGACTTGCCGCAAAAATGGAGCCAGAAACCGTGAGTTTTGGTATCGTTTATCGAGCCAGTTTTATTTGATTATGTGCTTATAATACATTTCTTGGCTTTGTGTTTATAATATTGTTATGCGTTATCATTGCTTATTTGTATTTTTACACCGATGGTGGCTTTCAATTTTGAACTGAGAAGAGTACAGAGTCTTTCTACAACTGCCAGACTGTGAAAAAATTTTCTGGGTTCCTTTTCCTAGTTCGCGCGTTCTCATCTTTTGTATTTTTATATGCAACCCATACTGTGTATTGTTACTGTGAAATAAATAATTTGATTGTGGCCTACTTCTGTGATTGAGTCTGAGCGAGCGTAACGGGAAGTATTTGCTCATAATTATAGCGTTCAAAATATGAGAAAATATTCAATCGATGCATATCACACGCACAGGGAATCTATTATTTATCGGGCTCGTAGCTTTGCACTTGCTCTGTTTTAATGATTTTTTTACAAAACTGGCACAAATTGGAAATTCTTTTGGTGGTTAGTTGGGCTCCTCCGACATTGTAAGATAAGTTTATCAGTACGCGGGTTCATAAAATCTCGGTATAGATAGTTACAAGTTTACCAAAGCATTTTTATAAGATCTGTCGTCTTAGAAGTGAAAATATAAAAATTCCCAAAAAATATTTTTTTTAATTGTAACTTCATCATTTTAGCACTTGGTAGGGGTGACTCATTGATATTTAGTTCGTTAAACACGTTGGTTTCACTGCTTGAAACCTACTCCGGGTATGGCGTTATATCTAAGACGCTACGGGGGCGGGGGGGGGCAAAATGCTGGATTTTGGCAAAAAAAATTAGTTGTACGTGGAAGGTTGGAATCGTTATAGAGGTGTTCGGGTTGCTGAATATAATATAAGAACTAATTCTGTTGTACGCAGCTAATACAATGAGTGTTAGGGGCCCACAGTGCATGAAAACGACGCTCGAAAAAACTTTTAATGAAAGTTGTGGTTTATTATATTTCGAAAGCTTACTTCTTGTGTTCTTTAGAGGAAGAATCAAATATAGCCGTGTGGTTTTGATATGTGTTGAAAATAGCCGCAACTTTGTCATTAATGCACTGTTGACTTTTTGGGACTTTGAAGATTAATTACGGTGTGGAACATTGAAATAGTCAATTGTGGAGCATTGAAATAGTCAATGAGCGCAGATTAGTCAACATCCCGTGGTTTCTCCTATCCGTTCGAATTACTACTCGTGCATAGAAATGAGTGCACAAAAAACGAACGCAACGATATTCGTTTATAAACAAACGTTAAAACGTTCGTTTGCGTTTACGTTCGGTCATGCACGAACTCAAAAAATGTTCTAACGTATAACAAATTGTGTTTAAGTGTACATTAATTTGTAAACGAACGTTCTAACGTTCCTTTGTGTTTACCTTCGTTAGCGCTTGGCGTTCGTTGTTATACACTTATTTTTGTCCCTGGCTGTATAATATTAGTATCTATATTTTGATACTGTTTTATTATTGGAAACACAATGCCTGATCCAGCGTTTGTCGTGACCTGTTCGATTTTGTTGCGCAGCGACAACTTCATTGTTGGCGCCTGAGTCGCTGCCATGTTGAAAATTTTGCTTAATGTTGCATTTAATTTTTAGATATGCGAAGAACTGCTAACGCGGTGTCTATCGCCTGACTGTCAAATGGGTGGTCTAGGCTGTGATAATATGACCGTTATTTTGGTTTGTATGTTACAGGTACGTGTACCTTGTAGTTGCGTATTATTATGCAAAATGTTTTACTCTTTAACAGTTGTACAGATGGGCCGAGCTTCCGCCCTACGTTTTCCGAACTGTTGTGTCGCCTTTTTGCCACATCATATCACAGAAAGTTTGTCCACTTAAATTTTTTATTCAGACCCTATGAACATTTCATCTTTCCCAACGTACGGTTCAATTTTAACGAATGTTAGCATTTTGTTAATATGAAATATTTGACATCTCTTCCTATTGTCGGAAGCCTGGCGGAATCCCAAATTTACAAGCATTTTAATTTGGCAGTATCCTAAACTTGCTACGAACTATTCGCACAAGTTTGACGTGCTCTTGTATTTTATTCCTGTTATCCCGCTATCGACTCAATAGAAATGGATTTAGTCCCAGCGGAGCGAGCAAAGGGCGTGTAGCAGTATTTAACACATCACCATTTTTTCATTCGTTTATAAATTAGTATTCAAATTGTTTTTGCAGGAAAATCTGAAACAATTACGTTTGTATCATTGAAAAAATATTTTTTCATTATTATTTATTTAAAAAATCAGATTTTACCCTGTGTCAAAACGACAGTTTTCCAAATTTTTTATTCGAAGTTGGTGGAGTTTCTTCAAAGAGCGTCTAATTGGGATAATTATTGTTTTGCTTGTTCGTCACATAACTATCTACTAGGTTGATGGATTGTCGTAAATTTTTAGTAACGGGATGTAGTTGTGGGCCTAACTTAGGTGTGCGCTGCCCCCGTGATTTTCCAGCTAAATTTTCACAAATCTTACATGAATTGAGACTTTTTTTATTTTGGCCGTTACATGTAACCCACCATTTTACGTCATAACTTCTACCAGAGGCATCGGGTGCAAGAATTAATCGGGAGCTAAAACTTTGCTGTTATGCAGTTTTTTGTTAGAGTAGCCGCTTTAAAGGTATGTGTCAAAGTTATTCCAACAAACTGAAATTTTAGAAATTAAGTTTTTGTTTGATGTTGGTGAACTATTGATCAATGGGGTTATTTAACCCGCTAAACATGTTATTTTCATTGTTGTAACGCATATTAGACAGGTTATTAATCCTGCGAGGCGGTGCAGGAGTAAAATTTGGTAAATTTTGGCACCAGAAATGGTAAAATTTTGCCACTTTTCCAATATCGATGTATGTAGGTCGTTAGATTGTGTAAATAGGTTTATGGGGTTGCTTAATACGATAAAAGCAACTGTATCTGCGTGGTATGCATCAATTAAGGCAAGTGTTGTGGTCCTACAAGTATAAAATCACCCTTCAAATTAGAATTATTTTTAAAGCTGTATTAAGCTTTTATTTTCTTTTATTTCTCCAAAAATTTTCGTCATTGGGTCATCGGAGTAATTGAAAATTTCATTGGCTTGGAATATCATTAAAATGACAGTAGCGTTGCCATTATTGCTGTGTACAATTGCCACCATGGGATTTTTAAACGGCTCTAGGAGCTGGATTAGGAAAGACGAAGCGATCACTAATTGGGAATAGCCATAATCGCTCCGTTGACGCCAGCTTGCTAGTTGCTAGTTTTGCCATTGTGACGTGTTCCCACAATTGTCAAAATATTTTTTTCACTTATAAAACTCCGATTATCATTTATGATCAAATCGTCGCTGTTTATGCTGTGTACAAAATGTTTGATCCTGGTAAAGAATCCCAAATCGAATTAACATTTTTCTTAAGTGTGTTAGCATGTTTTATAGCTTATCGCTCGTCTATCGGAAAAAATGTCGCTTTAGAATCTTTTGTAATAACATGTCGGTAAATCTTGGCGGCGTCATTGCTCACTTAATTTTTTTATTAGTCCATGCAGTTCATTTTTTCTGTGATACATGTGAGGTGTCTCTTTCTTACGACCGTGGCAATGTGGCTGAAACCGTGCAATTCTTTTTCACCATTCCAAATTATATTATAGACAATACAATATTGTTACCACATGCCGCATATTCTATGGGAGAAATAACACAGGGTATGAGTAGAAACTCCTATATAATTTGGGTTGACGTAATGTTGCTAGTAACGAGTATTGTCGTACAGTGCTCCCCAGCAGAAAAGAGCTCAAGCGAGCACTTGGCGCGATCGGGATTTCGAAAGTATAAAATTTTGATAATAAATCTCTTTAAAATGTCTTTTGAGCCAATTTTTATCGGGTTCTACCTAGTGACCACTATTTTTGAGAAACATACTATTATTTTTGAGAAACATACTACATGTTAGTCCGCTCGCCAAGTTCATCTATGCACTACCCATCTGAGCCGACTAACATTGGACTCCTCTGACATATACATTCACGGATAAAAGTAGGGCACATGACAAAGGACGGACGAAATTACGTCTGTCCTCGTTCAGTCCAGCCAAGATTGCGTCCGTCCTAATCCAGACTAATTGCGTCAGTCCGCGTCTGCACTTTTATTCGTGAATGTTCACTGCGGTGTTATAAATGCATTGTTCCAGGGACTTTCATGGGATGAGTATACTGCAAAGTGTGGCAGGCCCCGTGCTGCAACACCGCCAATGATGGATGATGAGGAAGATGTTGACGACGAAATGCTGGAAGATGCGTCACCAGTAATGCTAAACGTTCCTTCATCTGTGCAGCAGCAACAACACTTTATAACAACAACAACTGCTGTTTCGAACGAGAATGATGCACTAGGAATCCAGTACACCACAGAACAACAGACAGCCGCTATTGCGACTAGCAACGATAATTCCACATTACCTCATATTTCAACCATCACGGCTACTGGTGAAAAATACGGTTTGTGACACATTTTTCAGATTATATATATCTAAATTGACGGTACACTTAAGGCATAGAATTAATAAAATCTCGAATTCTGAAATTTCGTTAGAAATCATTAGTTCAAAAATCTACAGAACAGCTGCTATTTGAAAAATAATTTTTCGTATAAAACTCTGGCCTTTCCAGAGCCCCCCTCCCACCGCCAGACAAGTGGGGAACATTCGGGAAGGGGCATGTTCATTCTCGGGAGATTTCAAAGTTGGGGGAATAAATTTTCCTAAAAATGCTTAAAGCAATATTTTCATGTAATTTTATTGTCATACAAGTATTTTCAGGCTTTTCAACAACTTTTTAGCATAGGAAAAGTGGTAATTAATGTCTAAAAGACATTTCGCATACAAAAACATAAATTTTGAGACATAAAAAATTTTTGGATTTAGTTGGCTTCGGCTGAGTGGAGAGACGGACATGAGGGGAAAATCATACGAACTTGGGGATTTGAAAAGTGGGCGTCGGTCCTCCACTAGACAGACCAGAAACTTCGTCGCCGTTTGTGACCGCTTAACATCACCGCTCGTATCTTCTGTTTTCTCATTTTCATGACGAATTTAGCGCCTGACTAACTTAACTTACCGCACTGGTGTAACATAATTTCAGGGTGCTTCAACGAGATACTTTAGTTGAAACAATTATTGTCCTCCGGTTCACGATAACAACACACCTCGGAGTTCTCGGAAGATAAACTGATACCGTATGGAAACAATAGTAGCTATTTGTTTGGTCTTCGTAATTTCAATAATTTCTCGACTCCAACATTCGATACAATCCGGAGTATGAACGTCAGGGGTCATCATTTTTGCGTTTTCATAGATCATGGGGATTAGTTAGAACATCATATCTCTAAATGCCTCTGGGTTACCCAATACAAAATTTCGTTACTCAATCCGGGTGCGGTCTTCAGATATCGTATGCTTATAGTGACGGTCATGGAGATGTCGTCAACTGCTTTTAGTTATGTGAACACTTCTTTTATATGAATAGTCAAAATTAATTGGATGCGCTTACTGCGATGCTAAGTTATCACATGTTTTATTTATTGCTCTTTTTATAACTTTTCTGTGTTATCCAATCCTGACAAAAATGGAATTTTATTTAATTTCTACGTTTGTTTACAAGCGAACACAAAAATTACCCCACATAATACTTCATGGTTCGTTTGCGTTTACATTTGTTTGCAGACGAACGTTCAAACTAGCGTTTGCCTTTACGTTCCTTTGCGTTTCGCATTTGATTTTTATGCAGTCATCTTCGTCCGTAATATTAATATGTACGACGATTAACTTCACTCAACTTATAATGCAAGAAGCGCAATGGAAGGACGAGCCGCAGTGTTAGGTTTTTGACGTGATGCTATGTTGACATTTTATAGTAAAACATTCTATTTAGGGGTACACAAGCAATTTATTAATAAAAATTACAGTTTACCTGCCGTGTGATTGGATGTACCACGTCCGTATTCTATTCGAAGGATATCCTGTAATCAAGGAGTAACTATCTTGCTTTGTAGTGTGCTCGTCGTGCTCTGCTTGTAATATTTTGTCATACTGACATTGTTACAGTTTGGTTGTGTAAATTTTACTTATAGATAGCAACGATAGAGCAGAAGTTGATCCGCCTCTTTCTGGTTGCGATGAGCCAGACGATGACTCTTCGCCTCCGCAACAGGTACCAAATGTATCACTACTGGCAGCCATGGATAATGTTTCATGTTCCAACAGCGTCAAAGTTGCAGACAGCGCAACTGTTAATGTCGACGGAATTGACGAAGAATTGCCGGTTCCTTCACCGTTATCAGTGACCAATGCGGACAATTCTGCAGCAGCTACAACAACTTCAAACGCTGCGCCCAACACAATGTCAAACCTGGACCATGATCAAGCCACTGTTCTCCCAACCCCTCACGTTGGTGAAGTACAAGCAGCAAAAGATGACGATATTGCAATCGCTTGCGCTATTGCAACAAGCAACGTCGTCGAGCCAAGCGACGCCTTGGCTCCTACCGGCAACACTGACGGTACCCTAGGCCATCTTTCCTCTTCTACGAAGACGACTTCAGCGCGGGACCAAAATATGGTAAGTTTAGATGACACAGCAGACTATGGTGGAACTACAGCAACAGTCACGAAGTGCTCCAACGATCAGCAAGAAATGATGGCATCCACACACAAAAGACCGTCTCCTATGGCGCAAAAAATCAGATACAGTGAGGAAAATGTCGTTGGGGGTCCAGTTCAGGATGACGAAGATGATGACGACGAATTACCCCCTATGGATTTTCAGTGTGACAGTCAACAACAACAGTTGCAAAGTCCGTCATCGCGGGAGGAAAATGCGTCACGTTTAGTCCCTGGTCAAAATAATTCGAAACATGATGATAGTGGGACCTACCCTCCGACCCATACTCATTTGTAACATAGTAGCAGTCATCGATTGAGTTAACTCACTCGTGTCATTTCAGAATTGTAAATTCTTGTTTGATTTAGTTTATTATAATTGAATATGGTTTCGATCGGATGACTAATGCGTGTAGTTGAAGTGTGCTAACATTGAGGAACAGAAACATATGGCTATAAGCCTGTGAAATTATTTGCAGTGACTCAAAATTAGACGTAAGGGTCAATGTAAATTTGTAGCTGTTAAAATAAAATGCCTTTTGACTATTTTTGTAAAGAAATAGACAATTTATTTTGTAATGATCATTAAATTAATATTTTGATGGTTATTATAATTTTACGCTGCCTGCAATAAATTTATATCGTACAGTTAATGCTGTTTTACGGCCATTTATCACAATATAAAGATTAATCGAAGCAGAACATACACATATGTTTACAAATAAAACACTTGTCTAGTGTTCAACTGTCAAAATAATTACTGAATTAAGCCGAAGAATTCACTGCAACCATGGACGAGTGGAGACGTGTTATCAAGTCTGGGGCACGCTGTAACCGCATGGTTAGGAAATATAAACTGAATGTGTATGCCAAACTTTAATCTGAATTTATAATGTTGATTATTGGTAGTCAGTGGCCTGTTGTTTCAGTAAATTGGTATACTGATAGCACGGCACCGCGTGTATTTTATCTGACAATAATTATAACCTTTATCTGTTGTACCGTTAATACTGCTGTAGTTTCTGGTTTTTACTTGTAGAACTTGTGTATAATCGTCTTAAGTGTTTCATAGCTACTAACTAATGTGTCGGGCAGTGATGGTCCAAGCTTCATCTTTAATATTGAAGTATAACGTCGCGAGACCGTATTGCTTTTTTATAATAAACACACAAGGTTGTGGACTAGAAGTGTCCATGTCGTAAACTTTTTGTATAGCATACTGTACACATGTTGGCGCGATTGCATAGCTCTATGTAAAGTCATTTAGGTTAATGGTTTTGAAAAATTATTTACAGTTGAGCAATAATAGTTTCAAGTTGACTGGTTTTTGATATCGTACCTATATCGGAAGTATAAATAGTGCTGTGGTAAAGGATTTAGATTCTCGTTTTAACAACATATACAGTATCGGTCAGCAATATATGCAATCGAACTCGGTTGAAATATTGTTTATGTGAAATTTTATATTTAATCGACAGCGATTGATTATGTTGCTCCTATTTCTGGCCGTAGCGGTATTTTTCAAAACGGCAGCATCGTTCATATCGCTTAAAATTTATCATTATTTACCACATATTCCAAATGTATAAAGGAATACTATTTGATAAAACTTTACTTCTTTAAAATTTATAATAACTTTAGCGTACGCAATACCTTTGTATAGTATAATTATTGTTTTTCCTCATTTTGCATCTTGAATCGTTTTATCTGCTGCAAATGTTAAATTTATCATGAATAAATTAACAACTAACATATAATAATTGGAACAGCAAATATATCATTGGTTCAAAGCTTGTACACTGTTAAGTTAGCCCGATTCGCTTATGCGACTTGAAAATTTTGCGAACATAGACATTTTAAACAAAGTTTATTTATTAAGCGTTTATTTTTTCATCTGCTTAGACAGCAATGCAGGTATTTAGTTAATAAGCCATACACCATAGGGTGAAGGTTTATAAACTACCATAGTTGGCTTAAGTTGCGTCGTACTGTCACAGTCATATTTCAAAATTTATTGTTAAAATCACAAATAATTATATGCAAACTAATTTTCAACAAATCACGTTTTTATGCTCCAAATGGCAATATCGCCGTACCGTGTGTTGCTAAATATCGTTTAGACGCACACTTATATACCAGGGAGTAACCGGAATTCCGGTTCCGGCAAAAATCGTGTTCCGGTTGCGGTTCCGGCAAAGGGCAAAAACCATAAAGGAACCGGAATTCCGGTTTAAAAATTTTGTTTGAAATTTTCCACGTTTTTTGCTTCATCCTGTAATCCAAACATATATAATATATATTATACAATGATCAAGCTCCAATATAACCAAGCAAAAGAAATGATTTACTAACCAATTTGCCGTGTGAAACGTGAGTAGGGCACATAATTTGAGCTGGAATTTTTCATAATAACCTGCAGGAGTTTGTTAAATCAAAGCCAGGTCGATGCTTGTAGCGGCTATTTTACACATCCAGAAGTCTGTGGGATACGTTTGAATTAAACCGGTCCAACCCGGTAACAGAGTATGACTTACGCAGAAGTACTTAGGGTATGCTTGGCTAACATAAATTGCGTCAAGCACCCGCCAGTGCGCTTGTAAACTTGGTAAGTCAGTCTAAATTGAAGTAAACTAACGTTATCTGCAACACAACTAGAAACTGCTTTCTTGGCAATGAACTGTTTTTGTTGAAACTGTGTGAGCAGCATCACAGTGTGTCTCATTTATAGCATTCTGATTAGAAAGTTATCATTATGATCTAAATGACGGGCCCTGTTTGTCCAACGCTAGCCTAAACAGTGTCTCTGACCACTGATCAGAAAATTACCTTCTATCTATTATTTTCTCTTAGAATCATATAAACCAATAATTTTAAGTTTCCTACAGAATAACATGCAACAAACGTATGTGTAGTAAAGGGAGGCGACTGGAGACAGAGCGAAAGTGTGTATTCTACGCTCCGAGCTTTGTAGGCACATTCGAATTGACAAAGTGTACGCAATGGTGTATAGCGGAAGACATTTTTTGCTCTGAATGTCCAAAAACCGACATATTTGATCGATAAAAATATAAACATTATTAGCTTCCTCAGTCTCTTTAAAGTTTCAGAAAGGCAATAATACCATCGCAATACATTAAGTTTAATGTAAAAGTTATTTTTAATGCATTTTAAATCCACTATACCTTCATTTCTTCCATCATCTGTTTTACTGTACATAAATTTCGAAGACCAGGTTCCGGTTCCGGTTATTCCCTGTTATGTGCGTATGTATTTTATGGAAAACAATGTGTAAAAAGTATTACTGTAACTTTTCCATATTTTAGCTGCAATGTTTACTTTATTTTTTGATACAACAAACTACCAATTCAGACGACATCTAATAAGCCTAATTTAAGCTTAGGCGATACGATTGTAGCTTACTAATTGATACATTGTTGTGTAATATATTAGTGCACTTGTTAGTCTTAATTATCTTAGGTCCTTGCAAACTGAAGGTTGCGCCGGAAAACTGTGATCCTTGTTTAAAATTGGTAGTCGGCACTGTCAATGGTCATAGCGTATACATACTTGAATTTTGTACGAAGTTTAAGCCACAAAAGATGATCTGAATTCAGTTAGTGGATTTACTTATCATTGACTCTGGGGCTGTTTCTAGTTGGAAATTATCCATAAAATATTTTTTTCAAATATAAATTTAAGCGGCTAGACGGCTTCTCTATGGCACTACGTTATCGTAATAAAGGGTGATCGGTGACACTGCTGGGTCAATTGTGTTTTGACCTTGACCATAAATGTACAAACAAGCTCTAAGTTGTTGCTACGGTGCGGCGGTTGCTTAAGCCTTGATGAGGGCGACCTGTGCTTTGTGTTTAGGACAATAAAGTTTATTAACACACTATATGTAGTAGCTGGAAGCCAGACATTTTTGATGTATAAAAATAGTTTTAGATACTTACCTAATCTACTAACGATGAATCAATATTTTAGGTGCATGCATAGTGTTTAGAATGGAATTCGAGGTTGCACTAAATGTACTATGTTTTTTGTACATTCTTGATAGACTAGTTGTCTTTAGTATCTTGTGTGTATGTATATTGTTTTTTTTGCTTCGCGGTATATGTATGTATAACATATATTTTAGGTACATGACACTTTTAATTAATGCTCGGGAATCGCTTGCGGAAACAGTGCCATGGAATTATTGACTGTGTTTCCGAAATTAAAGCATGACTTTTTTATTTTGCTTTTAGAAACATGTTTATAGATAGTGCCGTTCCCATAAGACAAGAAAGGCACTGTAATACTGTGTGTCTGTGTGTTTTAAGTGCGTTTTCAGCGGCTTTAATTCATTGTCTTCTTGATTCGTTGCAGCTTAGCCACTTTTGCCTTTGTATTTTTATAGATGTTATGTGGGGACTTTAGTTGTCGCACCGTCTTGGCGCATGAAAACGTTTGCTAGGACATAAAATAAATGTATTAGACTTTAAATTTGGCAGATATGTTAATTAAAGTAATACACGTGAAATTTGGTTTTAGAATTATTAAAATATGCTATGTAGGCTAAGCATGGCATTTCTATATTTTATACCTACTATTTCTGTGATTCTTTGAAATTAAAATTTTAAATTTGTTTTTATGAGCTGTTCGTACATTAAAATATTGCAATTAGATTGTGCGTAAAATGTTGATTTGATCGATGTGTAGGTATGTGTGTACATGTTTGCAGAACATGGAATTTGTATTTCCAAGTTTTTTTCCCGACAAATTGGACACAGCATTGAGATTTTCCGTCTGAAAAGACGGCAAGTTGCCCATTTTATCTCCACTTCTCCATCCTTATATGAGACATATATACAGCGTGAGTGCTGATGAGAAACGCTAGATCATATAGTATATATTTTAACCCATATATATAATGGAAATAACCAGTACATTCTAATTGCATTTACGCACAGTTATGTCTCGGAATGCTCATAAATGAACGGGAAAGTGTTTTAAAAATTTCAGTTTCAAACGATATGTGTCTCGCAAGTACCGCATATTCACAATTTAATAGGGTTCATTGCAAAAATATTTAAAAACGAGAGCGCAATAACAAACTTAGCATTCAAGTACAAAAGTTTGAGGTGAATCAGAATAAATAGAAACAAAATACCTAATGAACTCTTTCCCGGTTCTGCAAAATACATATTTTATGTTGTGCGGAGTCGAACCAAAAATAATAGTTAAGTCCGTCCTGGAAAGGTAGGGCCACTAGATACCTCTAAAATACAAAATTCTGCAAAAATGAACAACATATGCAAATGCCTGGTTTAATTGTTCTACAATGGTTTGTCTGAAAGCTTAAACTTCTTGCGCGGGTTATGTGCCACTTCTGAGTGGTGGTTGCACAACGACTGATAGATCCGGGACACTAAAATATAAATCTAAATGCGCATATGGAACTTGTTATACACATGCTATGATGTAATGACAAAAATATGGCGTATTATGTTGACGGATTTTACGTACGTATGAAATTCCAAATACGCGATGTTCTTAATGTGCAACAAAACCATTAAGTCAAATTTTGTCTGTTGAGCCACTGCTTTTTAACTCAAAATTTGGGCATAAGTTTTAGCTCGATTTCAGTCAAACTTTGACTCAATCTGTATCAAGCTTGACGCATTGTATTTTCGTTTCATTGGTTATACTAAAAGCGTGTTTTCTCCACTTAGTGATACTTGAAAGTATATTCATATCCCTAATCACATTTAATAATTTCCATGATTGATAAGTGATAAATAATGTTTACGACAACGTAGCGTAATCGCTGCGATTCTTAAAAGCATTTACTCAGTGATAATGTATGTTTGCATTTAGAATCGACAAAGTCCACCCTCTCTGCAGGTGTAATTCTCACCTTAAATTATCAGTACTTGAAAAAGAAAAATAATTTCCTATATATTTGTCAATTTTTACCGTATTATGATTATGAAAATATTCTTAATTATTATAAGGCAAATTTTTATTCAATATGTGGGAATAAAAGCCGTAAGGCAAAATTTCCCTTCAGTAGAATCGTACTATGAGTGAAGGTTGGATAAGTCACGCTAAGATTAAATAGCGTCTTCTGTGATAGTGTAAAAATGTCGCGACAAGCAGCATCGCAGATGTCGACCCAGGCGGCTCGACGCCGCCAACATCGAAGGCTCCAGTGTGCTTCTCCACCTGTCAGCTGTTATGGAGCAAACGTGCGATAATCGTCCTGAAAAGGGACACTTTTGCACAAAAAATTCTGTGGCTTTGAATATTTCTCGCGATAATCCTGATATTGTAAAATCCATTGCGTGTGATATAAATCTACTGCCCCGTGAACGAGCGACTTTCCGGTCTTTGTTGCACCATTACCAACCTCGCTGAGAAAATTAGTCGATGATCGAAAGGTAGAACAGGCTTTCAATGCCTACCTAGATATACAGAAGGAAATAAGCGGTTGCCTGCAGTTGGGCGTCAAGTTACTAGTAGACTGTAGTAGTGAAAAAATGGGGCTTTTGGCCCACCCACACCCACAGTGGGTGTGGGTGTTACTGTATTGTGGGTGGATTTTACTGTATTGTGGGTGGATGTTACTGTATTGTGGGTGGATGTTAGTGTATTACGGGTGTTACTGTACAGTGCATGTTACTGTACTGGGGATGTTAGGGGCTTTTGGCACACCCACACACATTGTGGACGTTACTGTATTGTGGGTGGATTTTACTGTATTGTGGGTGTGTACAACTGTATAGATTACGTTTTTGCAGTAATTCTTGTTTGTCACACATCGCAATCTCATACATTAAAATTTTTACTCAAAATACACAGTTTTTGCGCCTGCCGCCTTGTGAGCGTTTTCATAGTCATTGTTTTTGTCACACTGCACAATATGATATGTTGGAAGTTTTACTAACAAGTGCTATGGGTTTTCTGTCCTCTGGACTAATGTCACGGTTCCAGGTTATGGGATTATTTAGCTTACTTACAGCGGAAAAATTTATTTAATATATATGCACTCCATTGCAGTTTGCACATTTCAACAATCCATTAATAACGTTTTTATAAATAGCGATGTATAGCAGATTAATGTTTTTACATATTCGGGGTATCTATTAATGCGTAAATGTTTCTATTTCAAAATTATCGATACATTTGAACATATGTGTAAACACATTTGTAATGCCCTATATTTAAGTAGAATAAGTTTATCAGAGTAAATTTTTATTAAATCTTTTAATATCGTGGACCACCGAAATTGATAAAATTAGGTTTCGTAACAGATTGCGTCCTTTTAATATTAAATAACATTTATACGACAGCTTACTTTATATGATTGTTTTTCGGTGTAAAACGTATTTAGTTTCTATAAAATAATATGTTAGCGCGTCGTTTTGAGGAAGCAACGTGTGAAAATTTTGGCAACATTATTTTTGTCGCTAGGAGCTAATAAGATAAAAATCACATAAAGCACACTGAAGCGCGTCATTTCAAAAGAAACCTGATATATTTTTTGGCGTGGAAATTTGATCCAGTTATTTCAGCACAGGTTGCGCGAAAGTTTGTGATAATAATTTTAAAAAGGAAACTATATGATATGATATAATTGCAAGCGGTTACAGAATCATTTAAAGAAAAGTTCTCTAATTGAGAATATAAAAGGGAAATCGGAATGAGTACTATTTAAAAAGGGAAAGTGTGATTATTTATAAAAATCGTGTTACTGGAATGAAATTTTAGTACATGTATTGGCTCACCAGCTTACCTCTAAATATTTAGAGGTATTCCCAGCCTTGCCACCTGGGAACGGCGGTTTACATACATGTAGGGGGTTACCTAACGACCTCTTAGAGGGTGAGGGAGGGACACCTAGTTGGAGTTCGCCTACATGTATGTCGCCCTTAAGAGGGCGGTTGGGATAAATTCCCACTGAAAGTTATTCCCCACAGAATCAAGCGTTTTCACGTGGTATGGAGTACCCAACACCCCCACGTTGCCAAGTCTCCATACAGCGGACCCGTGAAAACACAAGTTCTCCGAAGATAACTTTCAATGGAAACCAGGCTTAAGGCTTACTGCAGCCTTCGGAGCGCCTGCAAAACAAACGGACGCTCACGCGACGAGTATACTCTCGTCGGGGGACTTGCCAATTCAGGTTTAAACTGGGAATTTTTGCGGGAATATTGAGTCTTCGGTTTGAAGGCCTTGCTCGGTGGTAGTTTCGGCCTAGTTGAGGGATGGATAAACTGGGGTGGAGGTAGAACCATTTGATTTCGGGGGTAGGAGAACTGGGGGAGGCAGCTTAATTTTTGTGGACGATGAAAACGAGGTAGGCTTTTGAGAAATCGGGCGTACCTCTATGCAAGCTTTTTTCATAGCTTGCATAGAGTACCCTTTTTGTTCAGCAGCTGTGATTTTGCGCGACATTTTCATCAAAGTTTTGGAAAAGTGATTTTAGATTTTTTAAATTTTGATACCCTTATTTTACCGTAATCTGTTTTAATTTTATTTGCTGTAATATCCAGCACTTGTCTCCACCCATTATAATATCTATTGTTTTCCAATTAAAACATTACCCAATTATTTACTTTTACCCATTTTTAATTTTATCCCCAACATATAACCATTCTGTTTACCTTACAACCAATATACCTCAACAACTGGAAACAATTTGGATGGATGACTCGTTGAGGCGGCAGCAGTGCACAGTTGAAACGGAGCGAGCGGAGTTTCCGCTGAGATCGTAAGGTGGAAGAAACTGTGAAATTCTTTTTCGCTGCCATTCATAACTGATTTTCAGATAGACGGATTTTGGCAATTTTTGTTGTAAAGCATAACTGAGAACAGGGTTGAAAATGTGACCCGCGGGTCACGGGTCAACTTTCTGAGTATTTCCGACAGATCACCCCAGGTCACGGGTCAAGTGCTTGACCCGCCCTTGGACCTACCCGGGTCACAGGGTCCCTCAACTACTTAAGATTACTAGTCAACGAATTCTGAAGGTTTCCTCTTTGCGTAGTGAATTTTACTAGTCAGAACATTCCTACCAGTCTGTGATGTACTCTAATTATTTCAAATTTAATTATTAATTCTTTTTCTGTTGCATATATACTGGGTTTATAAGTAAAACGTTTTATAAGCACTGTGTTAGTAGCTAAAGTATAATAATAATAGCAAACGTTTGCAATATGGATACCGCGCAGACTTTAAAGTCCAAAGTATTGAAGTCTGAGTTAACACTTTTTGACAATGAAAAAGGAAAATCTGAGTGGTGGAAGACATTTAAACTGATGGGCCAAACCAGAGATGACAATGGAGAGGTAATTCAAGGTTGGGCATGCTGTCGTATATGTTACAGTTGTATCCAGTACAGAAAACTGGTCGACGGGACATGGATTAACATTGGCACAAAAAACCTTAATGACAATGCTAAGGGTTGTAAGCAAAAAACTTCCGGGTCTGGAAGGCAGTTGGGTTTGCATGGTTTCGTGAAAAAGCAGCCAGGGCGAAACATTCTTGCATTTGTAGTTATTTATTTATGTGATTGATATTGATATTTATTGCATTTATAGTTATTGATGTTATTGTCATGCATATCCGTAGCGTAGAAAGGAGCCCAGAGATTTTTAATACTTAGCTTCATCAATAGCATTTAGCTGTTTGTTCGCGAGCAAAACACGGCAAAGTGTACACTACATTTTTGTTTCTGCCGATTCTTCGACATAAATGAAAGTTTAACACAGTTCATTTTATATAGAAAGTACATAGTTACTCTGATGTTTGTCATTGTCCTATGCAGATTCATGTTATAATGTGCCCCCAGTTGGAAGTTTTCTCCCCATATAGTCACGGCAAAACCCTGCAAACCTCCAGTGTCACACTGAGATCGTATAGCAAAACATTAGGGTGTGCGGGACAGCCACCGTCGAAATTAAAGCCTAAATTATCGAGCTACCTTAAGACACTGTGTGGGGTACATAAGTTCCAAGTAGGGGTACATTATAACGTAAAGCCTGTACTTGCGGTGGCGTAGCGACGATATTTCCCTTTATGGCTGTACTTTTGCCTATAAAAATGGGATAAGTTTCTTGGCGGTGCAAATGCAAGTGTGCGAATTTATTATAAAACAGGTATGTTGTACATGTTTGATTTTTCAAAACGGCTAAACAAACTATTTGAACAGACTATTGAGTGCACTGAGCAAGCATTGTGCTTACGGGGTTCAATGATTTGTTTATATTACATTTTTGTTAAGAGTATATATAGTTTTCAACAAACTTTTTTCCATTGTCCTGTGTTTTGATGTTTACACATGACCATCCATCAGCTGGTAATATAGATTGTGGCGGTTTGAAATCCGGGTCAACCCGGGTCACGATGTCTACGACTTTACCTCGCGGGTCACGGATCAAACGGGTCATGGACTACCAGCCTGCGGGTCACGGTTCAAGATTATTGACCCGTTTTCAAGCCTGACTGAGAATGTGCCGTTTAGTTGAACGAGAACAATTCCAATCTCGTCTTCCGTGTCAAAAACACGGTTTTAAGGGTTCTTTGCCAAATTTTGCAATTAGCGGTACAGCGTTTCGCAGATCATATCTCGCGACACGGGCATCGCATTAAAAAGTGGAGACCACCATTCACAATGAAGGCAATTTCAATCTACCACTTTGCTGACCGTGACTTTTTGTGGAACCACTCTCTTGGCCACTGTGGACACGAATGTGGTTCATGGACACTGGCAGAAATGATTTTTAAAATATGTATGGTATTGCATGGTTTGCCTTATTGTGCCCATTGGGTTATCAAGCACGCTGAATACCATGGTTTTGCTAGCTAGGGACTAAACTTGTATTGTAGCTTATCTAGGGATTTTAAAGTCGACGAACCCGATTTCAAAAATGTGTGTTCATTTGTTTGGTTATGTATTGCATGCATTGCATCAACAATGATGTATATGAATATATCTGAAGGCTGAATACGATGGTTTGGTTAGCTATAGTTTAGCGAGCGTGTATATTTCGTGCTTTTCCCTACGTCTAAAGGATTGTCTGTCGTCAGTTGTTTGGTTTGCGTACAGGGCACCGAAAATTGTCTGCAAGTTTTTCGGTACGATGGTTTGATATCCATATTGACCAGTGCGGATATTTCGTGCGTTTTCAGTTGTTGTCGTTGGGTTTTGGATTGCCGGAGCTTAATGTTACAATCAGTGCAGGAATACAGATGTTTTAGTGTAGTATATACATCAAGCACAAACCCAGCTACTAGTGATCACAAAATGCCCACTTGATGAAACCATGCTCGCTGCGTTTTATCTACACTTGCGAGTTGCTAGGTTTAGTTTTCTGCACGTTGATGCCCAGGCGAACATACGAGAACGTTTTTGCTACAAAGACATGTTGTAGTAGTCTCTCTGTTTGATTCTGCGTCGGACGCGTCATCATTGTATTCTGTATTCAATAGCTGTTCTCTGCCTTGCAAAAGAGGACCCCTGACCGTTTACACTTGGATATGTGAGAGTCAAACCTACCAGTGAATACATGGCTGACGTTGCCGACCCTTGCCTAACATCCCTACATTTTGCTGTGGTGTGACAATTTCTCGTATGGGCGCACTCGACGAAATCTGTCATATAGTGCCTATATAATGAAATATTATGTTTGGAATACTATCTAACTCTAACAAAAGAATTGACGACACCTCTTTACTCTTGCTAATTTTGCCCCCATTTGTGACAACTTTAACTCTATTTTCGTCGCGGCGACTGGAGTGAGCCGGCTGCGGTGCACCGTCGGGCAGGCATATGCTGGCACCCTCTGAGAGCAGGCTGGGACCTCAGGGGTAGCCCGCGGAACCCTCGATTTGGCATGTATGTTATTTCCAGATATTCAATATCTGTTCGCACTCAGATACAACCTTGAGACGAGCAAAAGGTAATAAAATCTGGGCGTAAAATACTCGTGGTGAAGCTTTTTTCTATACAGCCTATGCTGTGCATGAAACCTGCCTGTCTTTCGCGTTTGAGGATGCCTCGATAGGTTTTGAAAAGATTTATAAGATATAACTATTTATGTATTCGAAAAGATTTATAGATTTATTTGAATAGATTTATTATTTTAAAAGTCAATATTATTCACGAAAGTTAAATTCTACGGTATTAAATCCATATTTTTGTCGGCCTTTATTTAAGAAAGGCACAAGCGTATAAATTTTGTGACTTTCCTTCTTTTAGTCAAATGCAAAAGCTTCACGATAACAATGTATTTTGCTTAGAATACCTCTAGTGTTAAAGTATATCTTCCGAGAGCGTTTTTAGATTTCAAGAGTTTGTGGTATGCGTAACGTCATCTGGGCACTGCATCACTTTTAAATCATGATCATAAATAGCCATCCCAGTCAATTTTTCCTTTTGCACTGTGTTTATTCTAGGCGTTGGGATCACCAGTTCATGAAAGGCGTCTACACATCTGTCTAGCGGGCGACATGAACCGTTACGCCCTTGTTGTCTTGGATTGTGTTCGATATAAGCTGAAGTCGCTCAGTCAATTGCTGAACGGTAATGAACAACCTGCGATAGTCTTAAGCTTGAATACTAATCTAGCAGGTCGGCTGCGTATTGTTGATAAATTTAACGATTGGTAGCTCCCTCAAAATTCGGTGTCCAGTATCATCAAAATAAAGGGAGGGTGAATCTAAGGCATTTTCGTTTTCAGTCCAGCGCGATTGTGGTATCAAGCTGCGTCGAAATGAACTGAATTCCAAAGCGCCGAACACTTATTTGTTAGTGGGAGAGTTGATTCTCACGGCGGTTCAGTGAGACAATAAAGCAACATCCATGCTGGACGTCTCGTTAGTCTCTTATCGATTTAACCACTCTTTAACTCAAAGAGTCGAAACCAACGTTGCATTATATAAATGACAATGTGTTCACAAATGTTTCTCGACAATCACGTGCTGAAGTTGCCGCCTCTTTGAACCAGATCGTGGTCTATTTGATTTTTAGACGTGCTTCCGGAATTTCACCATGCTTGCAGGTGCCGCATGCGAACATTAGAGCTTTTGTTTTTGGTGACTATAATATATGTGATTAATAGCACCTGCTGAAAGCTGAAAGCTGCTGAAGCGAGCGAAACAGGCCAAACGAAGAGCCTGGCGTGAATACATGATGTCAGGATGCCTCCATGTCTTGTACAATGCCTATCAGAGGGTAGCTGTGTCACATCACAAAGCTATACGTCTGGCGCGTGCAAACTATGAAGAAGGCTTAGCTCGCAATATTGGACGTAATCCAAAACAGTTTTTTCGCTACAGCAAACGTTTTGTTAAACCTACGTCCTTCATTCAATATATCAAGGATGCTGCAGGTAACAACCTTCACCTTGCCCATGACGTGGCTGAATGTATCAATGAAGCGTTTTCATCCGTGTTTATCATGGAGCCCCCTGGTCCTATCCCAGCGCCTGTAACTGGCTGGGTTCCAGAAAGTATCATCGACAATGAGTTCACCGCTGCAGACGTCGTTAAACAGTTGCAGTTACTCAACGCTAATAAGTCGTCTGGTCCAGATGAAGTCCGTTGCGTCGTTCTCAAAAGATGTGCAGCTGAACTTGCGTTACCTCTATTTCTGATATTCCGTAAGTCCTTAGATTCTGGTCGAATTCCAACGGACTGGAAATCAGCCAATGTCACTAAGTTGCCAAAAGTGGCAAATTCACGTAATCTTGACGACTTACGCCCTATACCACTGACTTCCGTTTGCTGTAAAGTTTTGGAAAAGATTATTTGGTCCCAGGTCATTGATTTTCTGACACGCAACCACATTATTACGTCCAACCAACACGGCTGTCTTAGTGGACGGTCTGTCATCTCTAACCTACTGACATCTTGGGAGGAAATGTCTTCTGTGTTTGATGATGCATCGCTACCGGGTATGGATATCATATGTATTGTTTTCGTAAAGCGTTTGACACTGTTCCTACTCGCCGCCTTATGATGAAATTGGAATGTTGTGGTATACGTGGACGTTTACTTAAGTGGTTTTGTTGTTTCCTGTCGGGGCGCCTACAACGAGTAATTCTAAATGGAGTAACGACTAAGTGGATGCCTGTTCACAGAGGTATTCCTCAAGGCTCTATCTCAGGTCCATTTTGCTTTCTGGTGTTCATTAATGACCTCCCAAGACGCCTTCAAGACTACTGTGAAGTAGACTTGTTTGTAGATGATGTGCGCCTCCGTAAACGAATTTCTCGCTCATCTGATTGCTGGTCTCTACAGTTTGCCCTCAACGAACTCGAGCGTTGGTGTGATGATACGCTTATGTGTCCGAAGCTTTCAAAGTCGAAATGTCTTCGCATCTGTCCAATATGCAACTTCACTTGTCATCATGGATCCGGCGCTATTTCCCAAGTGTCACATATCCGCGATCTCGGAGTTATTATGTCAGATGATATGAAATTCAATCTACACGTTGAACACCTAGTTTGAAGCGCTAATCGTATCATCGGCCTCATGCGTCGATCGATTGTTTCGCGTTCGCCAGATGTGATCGTCCCTCTTTTCGAAACGCTTGTTCGTCCCAGTCTTGAGTACGCATCTGTCATATGGTCGCCACAATACGTCACTCTCACAAATAAGTTGGAAGCAGTTCAGCAGCGATGTCTTCGACTTATATTATACAATTACAATTAGTATACGAATTACAATTCTATATACCATTCTACGCTTGCCCAACGACGGCAAACGATTGATTTAATCTATGTCTACAAAATGCTCTCGGGTATGACTATTCTCGATCCAAATGTCTTCTTCGTACTGTCTACTACCAGACTTCTACGCGGTAATAGCAAAAATCTGGCTGTTCGATACGCGCGAACCAACGTCAGGGCTCATTCTTTCAATTGGAGAACGGTCAATGCTTGGAATTTACTTCCCGACAGCGCCGTGGAGTATAGTGTATTGTCTATAAGGTAACTCTATAAGGTAACGCTGACATTATGAATGTAGCTACATATCGCCGGAGCTAAAAATGTTGCAGTACATGAAATACTTAGCTAGTTTAGTGACTTATATTTTTGAAGACTCAGATTGTTACCGTTTTGAGTTGCCCAGGCTACCCAAGGCGCAAAACCACCCAAAAACCCATTTCAAACCCAACCACCCGTCGGACAAAAACTTTAGCTTCACTGATTTGTACTTATTAACTGTCCCCTCTACTTCTATGTTGTGTTTCATCCTAAACATGTTTTCATCCTAATTTACATAAAATGCATTTGTTCTTTTATTAGCTACCTTATTGGTTACCTGGTTTTGTTTCAGTTAATCAGCCTGGTTCCTATTCATGTAGGATACAGCAGTTTTTGATTACTGGATGCTGTTCATCTAGCTTGGAAGGGACTTAGCTACTAGCTAACCCCGACGACAGTTTTTGTACGACACGCGGCGGCAATTTTTGTTTGTTCTTAGTGTTAGGCATCTACAAGGCTACAGGGGAATCTTGGTCCCAACCCGCCCAAAAACCCTAGAAATTTGCTAAAAACCCAGGGTTTTCATTAAATTACTTATACCCCTCCCTCTCTTTTGCGTCTTTTGTTTTCTGTTTTGTTTCCTTCCTTTATCTAATTTGCATAAATTGCAACAATTTATGCAGTTAGCTAACAGGTTGTTAGCTGAATTTTTGTTGTAATTTTGTTTTTTGAGTTTTCCAATCGTAGAGAGCGTCAGTTTTCTACATGATCAGGATAATTATTACTTCTCTCCGAATTTTGGTTATTTCATGCATCTTGGTGATATCACGTAAAGAATTACGTGCATTATTTGTTGTATTTTACATAATTTAATTTCTTTCTAAACTAATTACCTAGCTAATATGACCAGGTGGCCACGTGTAATGAATACGGGTGTGTTTTCTAAACTTTATACTTATGGCTTTATGTTGAAGAGTTGATTTGGATTTGTTCTCAGCTTGAAAGGCTTATGATGTAAAGAATTACAGTCTATCAAGGAGCTTTAAAGATTATAACAGTGGTATTTAAAGTTTTGGCTTATGACTAAGGAACTAAGGAATGTCTCAGAACTTCACAAATAGGTACCCTAACAGTAATTAACAATAATTTAGTAATAATTATTTCCCACGTAAAATCATAGTGTTAAATAACAGTACTAGTCTTATATGTACTAGCGAAATAATAGTTAGAAATATTAAAGAATTTCTGCCCTAAAGTGTCGAGTGACAAAAATACCCGGGAGAGCAGATTAGGTCGTTCAGTGGGCCGTAGCATCACTTGTTAGGTGCGGCAGCCATCCGGGAAATGCGGATTACATAATATCTGTACTTAGCGTAATTCTAAGGATCTAAGTTGAGGTAATTAGATGCTCGCACCGTCGTCAGGCGTCCTGGGGCGAAGCGTGTAAACCTCAAAAGAGGATTAATAGAATTAGCGATACCTGAATCTTAACTATATAATAGAAAATAGATAATTCAGAGCCAAACAACTACAACGTTGAGTGGCTTTTTCAGCAAAGAATTATATATCTGAAACTTTAGACGTCTCGTAGTGTAAAGAAACAAAATTACCGGTGATAAATTTAGCTTAATCAAAAGCGGTACTAAAGAACTGTGGCTTATTTGTATCCTAACATTTTGAATAAACATTTCATTTACGGGTTTAGTCTCATTTACTTCAAATCAGAGTGAATAGAGCTAATTCGCGCCTCATGGCTAAGCCGAATCAGATCGTTGTTAAAGAATAAGCACACGCTAAAAGAAGGCGACCGCTTAGTTTCCGCCGGAATACTACTGGCCACACCTCGAACCGCACATGTTTCGGTGACGGATCCCGTCCCAAATTAATATACGATAGCCGTCATAAGAAATAACCGACAACCCCTACCCCCATTCAAAACCTTAAAAAATAACACTTAGTGCAAGGCTGTATACTTCGATTTTATTTGTGTTTTTGGATTGATGTAAAATTATTACCAGAGCGATGGGTATTTTGGTGAGTAATTCATTTTCTGTATATCTGCACATGGTGTGCTGTTTATCTTCATTATTTACGCTTATAAGAACACTTTTACAGCATTCGCTTCTTTGCTGTCGTTCGGCGTAGAGCTACAATATTTGGATTGCGCAAAGTGCAACTCATTTTTATGAGGCCGTATGATTGAACGTTATATGGAAATAATACATAATAAAATCATTGTTCGTCTATTATGCCACAAGCGTGGAGTCGACATTTGAATAGTGACAAATTTTGGACCGATCATCAAGCAACGAGTTCTACATCCTTATTATGTCGACGCGGAAAAAACGATCGCCTTACATCCGTGCGTGGAATACGAGTATTATTCAACTTTCAGAATACCCTCGAGTTTGATTACGCTGCAGAGTTGGGTAAAAATGGGTATTTAATGAACCCAAATTATACAAAACGGGCCATATATATTTCCGAAATTGCTCGAGTTATATAATGGTCACATTTTTTGGAACAGCATATCTTTTGTATTTGCACATTGTGAGTTACAAAATGCCTTAAATGAGTCGTCGTGTAAGCTTGTACGCATATCTGTTCATCTATTCAAGCAACATTGCTGATGCTTGGCGGCTCATTATTAAGTAGATGCCCAGTATAAATGTGTATGTCTCTCATCACTCAGAATTCAACACCTTGGTGATAAGGCAAGCCAGAAGTTGCAAATTTAAATATCGGGTATGGATTCACTGACACGCTCAGCTGTGCATCAAGATATAAGTGAGGTGATCGTGAAGTATATAATTTTTAACGTTTTTACAGTGTCTCATTGCTTTTGAGCATTAATTTAAGAAATCCTCATGTCCTGCTACCTCAGGACAGCGCATTCTCCAGAAATTCAGCATGTCTTATATTCATCTTTGGGAAGTTGACGTTATGTTTAGCATAATTTATCGTAGCACCTATGTCAATGTTAAAATAGTTGTGGATGTATATAGCTGCTATAATATTTGGCATTCGAAGCATAATTTGATATTTGGAAGCCGTGAAAATGGCAGACATTAAATGTAAGTGTTATTAGTTTGGTGATATTATTTGCAGTTGTTGACATTCCCCTATTTTTTACTTTAAATAGTGTAATCACCCTTTGGTATTTTATTTTATGTTTATGTTCGTCTAAGCATCTTCCGTCTTAGCGTCTTATTGAATTTTGAGCGTTAACGAAACATTCTTACTTTCCTTGTGTTGAAATTAGGGATTATGAGTTTGTGGATTTTTTGTTGTGTCGCCTATAAGTCAAATTTGCAACGATAGCCTGAAATGTTTGTTTCTTCCCGTTAGTTTCTGGTGAAAACGGGTTCCAACTCTTTCCGTAAACGTGGGCCGTATGGGCTAGGATCGCATCGAAATAAGGTCCGACAAAACAAGTTTTTGTGAGAATCAGATTCATTTTGTAAAGCAATTACAGTTTTATAATGTTGTATATGAAACTCTTGCACAAGGTTATCTTTGGATTCTGCATCAGGATCCCAAGGTGTTTTCAAAGGATCAATGACAACCGAATTATACGAAAGCGATTGTGTCTCCATAAAGAATGGAAATATGTGGGTCTTCTTGTGCTCATTTTGTGGAGAATCTCTATGTAGCTGCGTAGGATGCGCTACTGTGGCGGTTACCTGTGTTGTAGGTTTGGTTTAAAATGGGCCCAAGAAAACTGAAATACCCTATAATGGTCATATTTCGACAATAATTGAAAATAAATGTGCATTCCTGGGTTCGTTTTGCAGATCGAGAGAAGCTCTATGTTGATGTATATGTTTCGGTTTGCAGGATCAAACGGCGATATCTCCAAAATAATGAAATCATGTAGGTCTTCTTGTACTGAATTTGTATAGCGAAAGAAGCTCTGTGTAGCTGTATATAAATGGTATTTCATTTGGGCAGGAATATGCTTCAAAGTGAGTCCAAGAGACCCGAAATACACAAGAACGGTCATATCCTCATGAATAATGACAATAATTGAGGTAATTGGATGATGTTGGACTTATCTTATAGAGTCATGAAAGCTCTATGCAGCTGCATTGGCGCGTTATTGGGGTAGTTTACTATGTTATAGAGTTTCTGGATGTTTTTTGCATCGATTTTGAGGTGGGTCCATCTAACCCGAAATACGTGAAAACATTCATATCTGTAAAAGAAACAGTATAAATTGTATATACTGAGACACCCAGGATTTAAAAACTTGGCCGCAGCAAGTCTCTGGTATGGGGTTAATTTCTTTCCTGACCAGGATTTAAAAACTTGGCCGCGGCAAGTCCCTGGTATGGGGTTTATTTCTTTCCTGACCAGGATTTAAAAACTTGGCCGTGGCAAGTCCCTGGTATGGGGTTAATTTCTTTCCTGACCAGGATTTAAAAACTTGGCCGCGGCAAGCCCCTGGTATGGGGTTAATTTCTTTCCTGACCAGGATTTAAAAACTTGGCCGCGGCAAGTGCCTGGTATTGGGTTAATCTCTTTCCTGATGGTTTGTAAATCGCTACATGATTTACTGTTTTCGGACCAGTGTGCTTAAAATGGAAACCTATTTTACTTGACTTTGCGTGGCATAGCTACCACCATTACACGGTATAGCCTGTTTGTCTGCAATTTATAGTTCTATATGGATCTAATTGAAGTCATTGCGCCCCATGTCATCATCGGAAGTAATGTCTGCCTCCTATTTGACACCACCACTTTCTCTACCGTGGTCTGAGTTGCCGAATCTGTTTATTCAGGCATATACGTATATATAACTTAAAGGGTGCGTTATAAGTCAGTTTCTAGTATTGTTGCGCTGGACTGTTTCATAGCGGAGACCTAGTCACCAGGAAGTAACCGGAACTCCCGTTCCAGTTTCGGCGAAAATCGTGTTCCGGTTGCTGTTTCGGCAGATATCAAAATCCTACCGGAACCGGAATTGCGGTTTAAACATTCTGTTTGAAATTTTAAACATTCTTGCTTCATCTGTGGTCCAAACATATGTAATATATGTACAATAATCAAGTTCCAATACAACCAAGCAGAAGAAAAGATTAACTCAGCAATTTGCCATGCGAAACGTAAGTAGGGCACTGAATTTTAGTAGGAATTTTTCATCTTAACCTGCAAGAGTTTGTTAAAACAAAGCCAGTTCGATGCTTGTAGCAGCTATTTTACACATTCAGGATTCTGCGGGGCATGGTCGAATTAAACCGTCCAACTCGGTAACAGATTATTTAGAAGTACTAAGCTGTAAGCTAGGCAAAAATAAATTGCGTCAAGTACCCGCCAGTACGCTTGCAAATTTTTTAAATCAGTCTACATTGAAGTAAAGTAATATATCTGCAACGCAGCCAGGAACTGCGTTCTTGCCAATGAACTGTATTTATTGAAACTAGGCGAGCAGTATAACAGTTTGTTTCATTTATAACATTCTGATTAGAAAGTTATTATCATTATCATCTAACTAACGGGCACTGTTTGCACAACGCTAGCCTAAACAGTGTCTCTGGCCACTGATCAGAAAATTACCTTCTTTTATTTTTCTCAGAACCATATAAACTAATAATTTCAAGTTCCCTACAGAACAACATGTAACAAACGTATATATGTTTAGTAAAGGGAGGCGAATGGAGACAGAGCGAAAATGTTTAGTCTACGCTCCATGCATTGTAAGCACATTCAGTTTGGCGCAGTTTACGCAGTGGCGTATAGTTGAAGGCACTTTTTGCTCTTTATGTCCAAAAACCGACGTATTGGTCAATAAATAAGCATAATTAGCTTTCTCAGTTTCTTTAAAGCTCCAGAAATGTAATAATGGCATCGTAATACATCAGGTTTAATGTAAAAACTATTTTCAATACATTTAAATCCATTATATCTCATTTCTTCTTTCATCTGTTTTACTATGTATAAGTTTGGAAGACCAGGTTCCGGATTCGGTTTAAATGGACGGTTACGTGTTACAAATATCACTGTCATGGTGTGCGGTAGTGTTTATATTCTTCGAACAGCTTTTGTGACTACGTGAACGTGGCTCGTGCTTATGAGTTTGAAACATAAAAGTTGAAACTTGCTGTCCAGTTGTGTTGTGGGTGTTACCGTCATGGTTTCCTGGTATATTCTTTGAACAGTTGCATGTTGTGGCTATGTGAAAGTGAGCGGTCGTGGTTAACGCCGTTTTGTCCGTAGTTAGTCCTAAGAATGTTGAGGTTCTTTTTTAGACGTCAATAAACTGTCATAGTTGATTGCAAGTTCCCCCGGTCGAAGTAATATATTTACGAGCTGAATAATGATTTGCAGTAGAACATACCATGCAAGTTTATTCAAGTGACGATACAAAATCTAGGTAACACGATGCTCCATTCAAGGAACTTTAACTATTTTCTGTAATTGCGTATTGTTTTGCTGGTATTGATCTATTTATAGCTGTAAAATCTATATTTGCGTTTCAGCATTGATATGCTTGGCATTTGCTGGCTCAGTTGGACTGCTTTTCTTGGTGCTTGGTTGCGCTCTGCCGAGCTATAAGTAAGTTTCGATCTCACCAATACTTCGATTATATACCTGCCTTACATTTTCAGGCCTAGTGTCATTTCCGATTGTTCAAGACGCCAATTTTCGGCATTTCAGATATAGGGAAAAAATTAGGGATCGGTCCCACCATCTTTTCAGCGGCCCCATCGTCTGTCAGCCTTTTATCATCGCTCGCCCCCAAAAACCGATCTTTGCGATACCGGGGTCGCCAATTTTCAGCTATAACCTCCGATATGATGTTTAGCATTGTTTTATTTTTGGACTTTTTTTGGGAAATTTTTGCCTAAAGCGTTGCTTAATATTGTAACCTCCTCCCCCAATTCGCCACGGGGTAATTTTTCTCACTCTTCCCAACGCAGAATGTTTTTAAGGGTCTATCTGTTTAGTGGCTTTAGCAGGGGGGCCTAATTTCAGAGGTAGAAAATTTAAAAAAATATGGGTTTTAGTTTTTTCAGTTTTGACCATAACGTTTGGTTGAATTAATCGATTTAGCTCAGATTTGGCTACGATACACAAAATAAAATGACCTATGTATTGGTATATGAGGCATATCGGTAGACGGTCGTGGTAACATCATATAGAATCCGATATTGGGAATGCAATATTTTTTAAAAATCGATATTTTTAAAATATTTTTAAATATTGTAAAATAGGGCCGATGTTTTGAGGAGTAACTTTTGACTTTGTGTATGGAAATGTACGGGGGGGGGGGGGAGCGGCAGCCCCGCGACTTAGTTAAAGGCTTAGGCATAATATAAGGCTATATATTACTGTCAACTACTGCATTTGCACTTGCATTTAGACAGGGTAGATAAATGCGACCTGGATGACAAGTGATCCAAGGAGGTTGTTTGAGAACTGTCTGCGCCACTGGAACTCCTTCAGTGTTTGATCGCAGAGGACTAGAGCTATACCATGACGTTGACGCATGATATTTTTGAGGGTGCCCCACTGGCCATCTATAGTTTGTGTGTCATCATGGGAGTTGACGAACTGGCTATTGCTATGGTTAACCGTAGCATGAGTATAGAGAGACCGTCTGGGGATATTTCTGAGGCCGTGGACGTATGTTGTATAACTGTCAGTAACAATGCGGCTGCCAGTCTGGACATGTTGACAAATTAGAGGAATGATTATATTAATGGTGCGGTTAGGTCCGTTGAAAAGCAGAGAATTTCCAGATTGGCGTTCTATCATGCCGGGGACCGAACCGTGCTGTCGGCGACGAAAGCCACGTTTATACTTTTGTCGGAAGAACGTGGACTCGTCAATTTCGACATCTAAGTTAATACTACAGAGCATTGGCGTTTAGCAATGTTCTCTATCGTACGCAACGGCGACATCACGGTAGTAGCTGTACCAGTCTGTGACTGTTTCCGCACTTACATGAGCTTGTTTTTGTATCCACTTATTATGAAGATTGTCAACATAACCGTTTTAGCCCACATTTTGCCAATTTCCCTTACCATTTGCCAATTTCCCCCGAATTTTTGCTCGATTTTTGTCTATGCCAAAATATTACGCGCGCCCTCGGCGAGGGGAGGAGGATCAAAGAGGGGTTGGATAGGGGATTCCGGAGCCTCAGGGGGTTCAGGCTACCTTCCAGGGGCGTTCGGAGAGACCCAGAGGGAGGTCCGAGCTTTAGGAGAGATAATTCCCCGTCCCTCATTATCACCATGTATAGCAATCACCTGTAACAGGCTTCTGTTTTATGTATATACCACCGTGAAAATTCTTGAACCACTGACTGAAACTTTATTATGCAGGTCTATTGCAAGTTATACCCTTGTCGCAAAGTGTAGAATAGCTTATCTGAGGCGCACAAAATCACAAATAACCAAAAATGACGACAGTCGAAATTATTTTGGAAAAATATTGATGTTCAATTCTACCGTATCGTCGTATTTGAATTACCGGAAAAGCTATATATGCCATTCTAAATGTCCTCAAAGCAATATATAACCAAAACACGAAGATAGTCTATATTCTGGATCGGATTCGTCGACAGTAAACTTACTGAAAGGCATTGAAAAGGCGCGAAATGTAAATGCTGGTCTCTAGGTAACCAGACCATCGTACTTAGCGCATAGAAAACCCTATATACCATTCTTTGTGCCCTGTACGCGATTCAGTTTCAAACAAATGAAGGCGGGGTTTATTTTAGAAATATAGTTGATCGACCCTAAACCTATTGAAACTTTTGAAACGCATGAATTGAATCATGTAAGATTCTGTATGTTCGAGTATTTTGTTTTGATACCTGACATCGTATAGTTTTTTGTAAATTTTTCAGCACATGGTGGCCGCTATTCGTAATAATATTCTACATTTTGTCGCCGATTCCATACTTGATCGCCAAACGATATCACGACGAAATGGCATCGTCGTCGGCGTACACTGAGTTTGCGCTATTTTTGACAACCGGAATCGTTGTGAGCGCGTTTGCTTTGCCGATAATCCTTGCCCATGCAAACAATGTGGTTAGCCATCGCTTTTGTTTTATATATTATTATTGTATCATCACCTGTTAGAGGCTGGGTTATGGCCTAACATTTTTGTGTTGTGGACAACAGTCGCGGATATAAGTAAGCGCAGACAGACTCAATTTCGCCTGGACACGTATAGAAGCAATTTCATCTGGATGTAGACGCATGAAGTGACGTCAGGACACGGACAGATCCAATTATAGCGTCTGTCGTTACTGCACGTATCTGTGCCAGTGACTAGAGGTAGGTTGATCCCCCTTTGCCCCAAATTCCAACCATTACTATGTTCAGCAATCGCGTTGTGGATCGAGCATGCCGCATCTATGGACGTGAACATTGGTTGAGTCGCTCGGGCGTGCGAACATTGTGGTTTCCGTGGTAAGTTTAACTCAGAATTATTGTGACACGGTTGAGTAATATTGTCACCCTCTGAGTTCTATTGTACTCGCTGCAATTGACCCTATGCTTGCTCATGGGAAATTTGCTTTTAGAGTTTAAAATATAATTATTTGCTCGTTCGCTCGTAAGAAAATTCACAGTAAATTGTGGATGATATTGCAGCCAGTCCCTTAATAAAAACATAATATGAAGTGCACCACTACTCACTATCTGGTGATTGATGGATTCACTGGCTGAATGACTGATTAATTGCAAACATTTTTGTGTTAAAAATGTAATTATGTATAGAGCGGTTGTGGCTTTCATAGCTAGCCCAATATTAGATCTATGCAGCTACAGCAAAAATACTTCCTTCCCTGGGTCCGAAATCTCACTATTTTTAAATATGCCCCATATAATATATGCATTTAAAAATTATTTTATGAATATTTATTAAATATTTATTTATTAATTATTAATTTATTTATTATTTATTTATTTTATTAATTATTTATTAAATATAAGTAAGTATTTCGTAAACATTTGGAGATGGATTGTGATGAGTCGATTTTGAGATTTTGAGACTGTGTTTCGGAATTTACTATTATTCGTTGCAACATGTGAATGCTTCGCTATTGTGGCTAAAAAATCCCGAAATTTTTTCTTGCAGATCAAAAATGGCTTCAATTTTCCCTGGTTACCTATCCGTAATTTATTGCAGTCAGTTTTTTAACTCAGACATATTGGGCCTTTTCTGACAGTTATAGTACTTTGTGGGGCCCTTTAGTTCAACTGGTGGAATTGGTATTTTCAGTCTGCTCCGCCCATTAGTTTATGCCACCCAGGTATAATTTTGGTATTTTGCAGAAGCCAGATTACTAATGAAGCAGCAGTTATTTTGGATTATGAAGTAGGCTTAAAAAACCCTGAAATAGTCGCTAAGCGCAAACATGCTTCACTCTCTATGGTTCTGATCTTAGCGTGAGTTACTACCCAATAGATGTGAGTTAGAGCTTTATAGAATCTTGTTTATTTTTTAGTTCCGTTCTCTCACACAGTTATCTGTACATAATGATAATGTAAAATGGAATCCAACTCTGTGTCATAAAAACAAGAAATGTGTGGCAGCAGTTTGTAAACGATGTGAATTGATAAAATGGTTGCACTTTCTCACTAATTATTTATTGTACAATTATCGGCGAGTGACATTTGTGTCTTCTGTTGATTCTGGCTTCATCGATTTTTTGTACAGCCATTTTATCACATAATTATTTTTTTATAAAATTTTTTTTGTTGTTGAATGTCTGTGTTGTGGTAAGGAAAATGTACAAATGTGATGCTGTAGTATCCGGCCCAATGACTGACTTACAAGCGAAGGCGTAGCATAAACTAATTGTGGCAAGAACTATACCAGTTTTGACTCAAAGAGAACTCTTTGTGGGCGATCGCCCATCCGTATATGTCCATGAACAGTGAATGGAGGAGGTCGGATATTAGAGAATTTCGCTGAGTCGATAGTGGATTTGGACGTTAAAGCCAGATTTTGGGTAAGTAGGAAAACGTCCCATGAGGCTCATGAAACCTTTTTATCTTTAGCCGTCATTTATTGCAGTTGGCTTAGTAAAAGCACCGGTTTTGGCACCCTTTTCATTGTCTCACACTGGTTAAGCAAAACTCTAATAATGATGTTTACTGAGGATTGTGACGCTCTTGGAGTGCCGTAGCACGCTTGGGCAAATGGCACCGCAGGAACCATTATTCACTCAGAATAAAAGTGAGCTTTTCCAGAACATATTTCGCGACCTCAAAGTAGTTTATAATACCAAGGTTTTGTTTCCATTTCTGAATATGATTTACGTTCATGTTTAGGGTTTTTCCTTTGGCCGTCTCAAGCCCGGAATTGGTAAATTTTGAAAATACAGGAACAATTTTTGTGAAACTCACTTAGTTCAACCAATTAGTTCATTCGAACCGAATTACTTCATTAACGATCTCAGTCTAATGATGTGAAAATTAGCAGAATCGGCTCATGGTTTTACGGCATAGTCCTAGACTGACGCTTAGAATGGTGCTTTCGCATAAATGGTGTAGCTCGATAAGCTACGCTCCAGTTTTGCTGATCTTTACACCATTTGACTCAGGTTGTCAATGCGGTTTTCCTAATGTAATCATAGAGGTATTGGCAAACATCTTAGTCGAGAAATGTGGGTACCAAGGATCAGGACCATTGGTAATCCAAAAAAGAATCAATTGGTCGAGTTGTGTAGAATCATATAAAAATTATCGCTATTTGACCGGTCTCGGGCTGGAGATGCTAAAGAAAAAGCTCTTATATTGTATTTAAGCGCTGTAGCACATGCTTCGTTTATTATCTGTCAACACTTGTGATATTAAGTTTTTTGTTTTAGTGTTATTTTTTATGTTTTGTTGTGAGTCGTTGCCATGGTAACTGTTAGGAGATATTCGAGCACATGGCAACATCATGGTTCTCTATAAAGGCCCCTCAATAGCTATTATGTATTTGATTGTCGTGTTGCTTATATATGTTTTATAATATACACTATATTAGTGTAGAACTACAGTTATTAGTGGCTTTTGATTTATGTTTAATTTAAATTTTTTTATTTCGTTATTTTTCTAATTGTCCCCCCTCCTCCGCCTCAACTGGGAATCATAACGGAAATCCCAGAATGGATAGGTTGATTTTATGTAGTTTGCGTATAGAATTTGGATTTTCGCAGTATTTCTGAGAATTTTTTGCTAAACTAAAATTCAGTTGTAGTTGAAAATAGTAACTGTTACCTTGAATGTCACGAGTAGTACGTTCCCATAAGTCACGTAGTTAGGAGCCTGACTGTGCTTCGTAATGTGGCGCATTGAATGAACTAGTTTTGGTCGAACAAAACAATGACCGGGATTGTAGTTAATGCGCAGTTTCTTAGAAATTACTATTGAGTTTTGAGCGACTGCAAGCAAAGTTTACCAATTCGAGAAAATTGCGATCTGAACAATCCTGGAAAAGACGAAATTTGAAGATTTGAAATCTTTGGAGCAGAAGTTGAGCCAGCAAGGAACAGTGCTCATTTCTAAATAAATGAACTGTACTTCTTTTAATATTAAGCACCTCAGTCGACGAATTTCCAACTACAGTGAAAATTTAAATGTATTTGAAAAAATGGGTATGTTGACAAACTGAATTTTATTTTCCGGTGCTTTGCTATTTATCAGGGAGTAACCGGAATTCCGGTTCCGGTTCCGGCGAAAATCGTGTTCCGGTTGCGGTTCCGGCAAATGGCAAAAACCATACCATAACCGGAATTCCGGTTTAAAAATTTTGTTTGAAATTTTCCACGTTTTTTCCTTCATCCTGTAATCCAAACATATGTAATATATATATATTATACAATGATCAAGCTCCAATACAACCAAGCCAAAGAAAAGATTAACTAACCAATTAGCCGTGTGAAACGTAAGTAGGGCACATAATTTGAGCAGGAATTTTTCATAATAACCTGCAGGACTTTGTTAAATCAAAGCCAGGTCGATGCCTGTAGCAACTATTTTACACATCCAGAAGTCTGTTGGATACGTTTGAATTAAACCGGTCCAACTCGGTAACAGAGTATGGCTTACGCAGAAGTACTTAGGGTATGCTTGGCTAACAAATTGCGTCAGGCACCCGCCAGTGCGCTTGTAAGCTTGGTAAATCAGTTTAACTTGAAGTAAACTAACGTTATTTGCAACGCAGCTAGAAACTGCTTTCTTGGCAATGAACTGTATTTATTGAAACTGTGCGAGTAGCATCACAGTGTGTCTCATTTATATATAGCATTCTGATTAGAAAGTTATCATCATTATGATCAACTGACGGGCACTGTTTGTCCAACGCTAGCCTAAACAGTGTCTCTGACCACTGATCAGAAAATTACCTTCTATCTATTATTTTCTCTTAGAATCATATAAACCAATAATTTTAAGTTTCCTACAGAAGAACATGCAACAAACGTATGTATAGTAAAGGGAGGCGACTGGAGACAGAGCGAAAGTGTGTATTGTACGCTCCAAGCTTTGTAAGCACATTCGATGTGACGCAGTATACGCAATGGTGTATAGTGGAAGACATTTTTTGCTCTGAATGTCCAAAAACCGACATATTTGATCGATAAATAAACATTATTAGCTTCCTCAGTCTCTTTAAAGTTTGATAAAGGCAATTATACCATCGCAATACATTAAATTTAATGTAAAAGTTATTTTTAATGCATTTTAAATCCACTATACCTTCATTTCTTCCATCATCTGTTTTACTATATATAAATTTCGAAGACCAGGTTCCGGTTCCGGATCCGGTTTAAATGAACGGTTCCGGTTGCTGGTTCCGGTTCCGGTTATTCCCTGCTATTTATGTAATAGAAACTGTAATATTAATCTTCACAAGATGTGATTTAGAAACGAATGGAAGTTTGTTTGGACCGCGACATCGTAATTTCGCTTGGGCAACAATATTTTTTGAATCATCATTAAGATTTTTATTATAGTAATACTAATAGCTGTGATTTGTTCATTTCATTTACACATTCGGGTACACTTTATGGAACACGCTGTTAATCTGTTTTCGAACGAACATCGAACAAGATTCAAACGAAAACCATCAGTCAAAAATTGGGGACTTTTCGTCCTGTTCAAAACGGCATTAGCAATCGACTAGCCCGTCAGTTAATTTTCAAGCGAAAAAATGTCAATTTGTAAAAATTAAACCCATTTGGCTCAAATTTTAGCAAAACATGGTGTCATTACGTACTATGTAATAATTATTAATGGCGCTGTCATCTGGGAACCGGGCTAGTAAAACGACGCAGTTTGGATTATCTCAGTTTTTGCTAATTTTGTCAGCAGTATTGGAATAATATTATTTATTGTTTTAATCAGATTTCTAATTTAAATACAACTTCTTAGCCATTATGTAATGAATTGGTCAGTATTTTTCTAGTCATGGGATATTAATGACAGTGTATACATGTCAATAATATTGCACTCGCTGGCTTGTTTTTGGCCGCAAGTTGTGTTCTACACACTCCGTAGCTTGCAAATATAGCCTTATGGCTCTTAGTAGCCACGGGTGTCGCCAGTTGATTGTAGTTCCGGGCATCCGCAAACTGTGTGGGGTTCACCCAGCATGATGCAAGGGTAGTACATGATTCTTCTTTCTGTGAACTGTGCATTCCTGTTGATACTAGTGGGCGATTTGAAATTTTGATGGCCACCCGTTTCTTGGCGACGCCCCTGATATGTAAACACAATGTTTTCGCGCCAGCTAGTGGCTATGTACTATGGCTGCGTCAGCCTATAATGATAGCTGCATTGATGGTTTCACTTTTCCAAAGTAGGGGTGCTGGCATTTCTCGGTGCGCTTCGGCAAAAATGGCCTCGATTGGAGCCCCCTCGTAAAATTGAGGGTCCCCAGAGGAAAGGCCCCACCTGGCAAAATTTTTGACTGTCCTTCGCTAAGAAACCCCAGATGACATAGAAAAATTTGACAAGATTTTTTACAAAAATCGCTTTCCGAAATTAAAAATTTAATAAATACAGCAAAAATGTTTGAAAAGATGTCTTTAACCTTGCTAAACACCTTTTTTCGTTACATGGCTATTTATTAAAAGGTTTAGTCTTTTTTGCTGAAAAATGTTAAATTATGGAAATTTTAAAACTTCGGCCCTTAGTTCCAAACCAGCCACGACCTCGTCCCAGTTAATATCCCTGGAAAAAATCTAATCGAATGGAGAAACCAGATTGTCATGGACAGCAATGCAAGCACACAAAAGTCGAACATTAACAATATTCGATTAGTCGGAAAAGAATAAGTATTACAGGTTTCGCGTTCGCTTTTATGGACTTATTTTTGTCCGTGACACTGTACACAATCCACTAAATAGTTAATATTCTTTGTTTTACGTCGTCTTTGGGCTAGCCCAAAAAATCTGCGTGCTTACGTGAAACTGTACACAATCCACTAAATAGTTAATATTCTTTGTTTTACGTCGTCTTTGGGCTAGCCCAAAAAATCTGCGTGCTTACGTGAAACTGTACACAATCCACTAAATAGTTAATATTCTTTGTTTTACGTCGTCTTTGGGCTAGCCCAAAAAATCTGCGTGCTTACGTGAAACTGTACACAATCCACTAAATAGTTAATATTCTTTGTTTTACGTCGTCTTTGGGCTAGCCCAAAAAATCTGCGTGCTTACGTGAAACTGTACACAATCCACTAAATAGTTAATATTCTTTGTTTTACGTCGTCTTTGGGCTAGCCCAAAAAATCTGCGTGCTTACGTGAAACTGTACACAATCCACTAAATAGTTAATATTCTTTGTTTTACGTCGTCTTTGGGCTAGCCCAAAAAATCTGCGTGCTTACGTGAAACTGTACACAATCCACTAAATAGTTAATATTCTTTGTTTTACGTCGTCTTTGGGCTAGCCCAAAAAATCTGCGTGCTTACGTGAAACTGTACACAATCCACTAAATAGTTAATATTCTTTGTTTTACGTCGTCTTTGGGCTAGCCCAAAAAATCTGCGTGCTTACGTGAAACTGTACACAATCCACTAAATAGTTAATATTCTTTGTTTTACGTCGTCTTTGGGCTAGCCCAAAAAATCTGCGTGCTTACGTGAAACTGTACACAATCCACTAAATAGTTAATATTCTTTGTTTTACGTCGTCTTTGGGCTAGCCCAAAAATCTGCGTGCTTACGTTTATGTAGCATGATGCACTGAACAACGTTCTATAAACGTTTGAGCAATCTGTAATTTGAAACTATCGAAGTTCTAGTTCAGTGTCGAAAATGATGTTACTTGAAAATAGCGTTTTGTTTTTATAATTTTCATGGGTGCAGCGTGATGTTCGGCTACCGGACAACTTACTCGTCTCCTGATCAGTTTATACTGGGATCAGAGGCGCGGCACTTTTCGACTGGCGGCTTTCCCAATATTGTGGTAGCGCTCCTACTAAACCTAAACCTAAGCTATGTCTAACCCTGTATATATATCATTCTCGCCGGGAACGAATTGTCCTATTTAGTGATGTTTGTTCGGTTGAGTTTAGTTTTATCCGATTATAATAATAGTTGATTGCGTAATTGTACGTATTTTATGTTTAAGATCGCATGGGGAGCGTGTGCACTGGTCGTTTGTGCGAATATTGTTTGTTTCGCAACGATTGTGGCATATTTTTACATTTATCGCGACGAAGACTCCAGCCCATGGTAGTACCTGAAGCCGACGGCTATCCATCCCTCGTACGCACCCTCACCGACCAGTCCCACGCACGTTCCCGTTCGGTCAACTAACTACAAATTTATTGTATTCGATTAGGAAAAATGTATCTAACAACAGCTTCGTATTTTGTCTGTCTTGTTAACTACTACTGCCGTTTTTCAAAATGCTTTAGTCGATGCGCCTGTTGTGACCTTCTTAAGCAGTTCCTTTCAATTTCGGAGGTTTGTTTTCTTCTTTAGTTTTTGATTTTTGTTTTTCCTGATTTTTTTGGTATTGAGTGTTTTGATATTGCTTTCAGTAAACTGAGTTGCTGTATAGTTAATGCGCACTGAAGCATTCAAAAAGGTCAATATTTTATACTTCTTTCGATCGCACGCTAAATCGTTTTGTTTTATGCACGACGTGAGTGTACAGTGTATTGCGAGATGCGCTAAGTGATGCCGTAAGATGTTTAATTTTTAGTAATTTTGCCCTGACAGTTTCCAGAACGCAGTCGCCCTAGCATTTTGTCATGGTATCGTTTTTGCCGCAAAGTCTAGCCATCTACTGGCGTGCAGTCTGCTGAGTTGGTAATGCCCGCAGGCAACACATTTCGGGCGGAGAAGGACTAAGCGGACAAAGGCACTAAGTCTCAAAACAACATGGTAGTCACTAAGCACTGCGTAGTTGCGCAATGATGGTTGCTACCTTGGCAACTACAACTATATCATCGTCGTCGATTGCAAAAGCATCGCACGAACGGCTGGCGGCTATGCAGCTATTAAAGAATCCCTGTTAGTATAACCTAAAGCGAAATTAAATTGGTGAATGGTTTTTGCTAGGTAATGCCCGCAGGCAACACATTTCGGGCGGAGAAGGACTAAGCGGACAAAGGCATTAAGTCTCAAAACAACATGGTAGTCACTAAGCACTGCGTAGTTGCGCAATGATGGTTGCTACCATGGCAACTACAACTATATCATCGTCGTCGATTGCAAAAGCATCGCACGAACGGCTGGCGGCTATGCAGCTATTAAAGAATCCCTGTTAGTATAACCTAAAGCGAAATTAAATTGGTGAATGGTTTTTGCTAGGTAATGCCCGCAGGCAACACATTTCGGGCGGAGAAGGACTAAGCGGACAAAGGCACTAAGTCTCAAAACAACATGGTCGTCACTAAGCACTGCGTAGTTGCGCAATGATGGTTGCTACCATGGCAACTACAACTATATCATCGTCGTCGATTGCAAAAGCATCGCACGAACTGCTGGCGGCTATGCAGCTATTAAAGAATCCCTGTTAGTATAACCTAAAGCGAAATTAAATTGGTGAATGGTTTTTGCTAGGTAATGCCCGCAGGCAACACATTTCGGGCGGAGAAGGACTAAGCGGACAAAGGCACTAAGTCTCAAAACAACATGGTAGTCACTAAGCACTGCGTAGTTGCGCAATGATGGTTGCTACCTTGGCAACTACAACTATATCATCGTCGTCGATTGCAAAAGCATCGCACGAACGGCTGGCGGCTATGCAGCTATTAAAGAATCCCTGTTAGTATAACCTAAAGCGAAATTAAATTGGTGAATGGTTTTTGCTAGGTAATGCCCGCAGGCAACACATTTCGGGCGGAGAAGGACTAAGCGGACAAAGGTGTCGTGGAAAATAACAATAAATATGTTCAATTGCTCACCGGAAAACGATGGCGGTGTCAATCCTTATTCTGAGTGCAATTGGGTTGTTGACAGCAACGATGAACACCGAAATTCTCTTCTCCGATGCCTCAGCGGTATCGATGGAAGCTATGTTGTGGTGCAAGTGCAAGTGGCGACGGACGTGGATGTCGTTCAGGTGGTTGACGTGATGATGCCGGTGAAGATAGTGGTAAATATGTTGATGCTGATGTAGTTTACAGTGAATATGACAGTGCCAATACAGTTAGTAACAAACGTGATGAATGATGATGTTCGATGCGACGATAGTACGATTGGTAGGGTTGATGATGTGATGGTGATGATGACGATCCGGATTACGATGGTGACGATCAGTTGTACATTATATACTTATTAATACTCTGAAGATATTACAGGTAATGAGAATGAGCCTGATGAACCTCGAAGCAGCTACGCTCGGGCGTCCATCTGATACTCGTGTCGCGGATCCTGGAACAATAAATACACGCCGAAAGAACCGTTTAACAATTAGATAACAGGAAGTCGAACATATTAACCGAATAAAACTTGCGATTAATAGTAGTCTTGCGAAAAATACAATTTAACTCATGAATTTCATGACACTCCGGCGACAAGAAAGTTGGAATAATACTAAGAACGGTTTAGTTTTATGGCAGATTGAGATAATAAATGTTTGCTTTGTAACTTATAATGTTATTTGCGTGAAATTAGGTGTTACTGGAGTTGGTTCATTATATTCTGTCGGGCTACTACAGAAAGTTGTTGAAAGTCACAGACGGTTGATATGAACTCGACAGCCCGCTCAGCAGTTTCGACTTCATCTCTTGTAAACCCGTCAAAGGGCCCAGATAAATCAAAATCATCGTTACTTCCAGCGAGGTCACCAGAACGTTCATCACTCTTGCTATCCATACCATCACAATTATTACAATAATAATAATTATTATTATTAGTATTATTATTATTGTTATTATTATTATCATATCGTTCTGATTCACTTGTTACGATGTTCACGGTGTTACTACCAGTTGGAATTTCGATCGGGTACAAGTGTCCAACGGATCGTCGTATCACATTGCGATTAGGAAGCACCAGTTCAGCCGTTCGAATGGACCCATCGAGGCCGGTTATAACATTTGTAATCCGACCCAGCTTCCAGGTCCCTCTTGGGGAGTCCGATTTTACCAGTACAACATCACCTATTCTTGGGGAAGACACAACCGCACTACGTCCCTGTCTGTGGAGACGGCAATCCCGTTCTCTCAAGCTAAGGAGATAGTCGCCATACCACGTCTTCCACAGTTGGTTTAACCGACGTTGTCTGAACTTCCAGTATCCAACAAGTTGTTTACCAGCTTCCCCTCCATCGATGGGCATACAGTTTCGTTGTAGTTCGGGCATTCCTACCATCAAGTCGGCAAGAAAATCAGTCGGGCGTAGTACGAATCCCGAATCGAGGTCGCTGCAGGCATAAGTCAACGGGCGGCTATTAACGATAGCTTCTATCTCTGTAATCAAAGTCGTAAAGTCGTCCCATTTCAACAGTTTCCGACCGACGGTCGTCTTGAACGAATTCTTGACAATTCCAATCAGTCTCTCATGAAACCCACCTTTCCACGGTGAAAGCTCGGTTGTAAATGTCCATTTAATGCCTCGGCTTGAAAGGTATGACACAAGATCTTTATCGTGCAAAACTGTTTGCCACTGTTTGTCAAGTAACGATTTAGCCACACGAAATTGACCAGCATTATCGGATATAATTTCCTCTGGACACCCCCGACGTGAAACAAACCGACTAATGCAATCCATGAAACGCTGCGCCGAACAGTCTGTTACCGTTTCTAAGTGTACAGCGCGTATCGCAAGACATGTGAATAAGCAAACCCACATCTTTTGTGCCGTGTCGTTCATCGAAACATTAACCGGGCCCATATAATCCAAACTAGTAAACTGAAACGGCCTTGAACGTGAGAGTCTAAAACGTGGTAGAGGAGGCATCAACGGAAGGGCAAACGGATGGCCTTTATGCTTGCGGCATTGTATGCATGACGTGATTACTTTCCGAACAGCGTTGCGACCTTGCGGTACCCAGATCTCACGCCGCAGCTCACTAACTGTGTGGCTAATCCCTGCATGCAGTAGTTTCTCATGGACTTCCTTGATGATGAGTGAGGTAATATGATCATCTTTTGGTAGAAGAATCGGACGTAAGGAGACAGTGGGAAGATCCGCGTACCGGAGCCTACCGAAACACCTAATGAGCTCATCATCACCGATTGCTGTGTTCAATTGTCGTATGAGTTGGTGCGGTTTCCGCAAGCGAATTGCACTTCGCAAATTCCCAAAATGGTAAGACTGTACCGCAAAAAACCATAGACGCTTAGATTGAGAAATGTCACCTGGAGTAACGTGAACTTCATGTGATATCCCATCAAAAATCGACGATATGAAAGGGTGTTCAATCCTCGTTGCATCAGAAGCTCGTTTCCACAAAAGTAGCTTCATAAACTTTAAACAATAGCAAGTAACGCGGATGAGCTTCTTGAACGATGAAAAGCGTTTCGGATTAATTGTGAGAATTTCGGCGTTCCTCTTTGGGATATCTGAAGCAATGTATGAGTGGAATACCAGTTGTTGACAGGGTGGATAGTCAACTGGAGTGATGTCATCAGGAGTTACAATATCCACAACTTCATTTGTAGGCCAACAGTCTTGGTTAAGCCAAGTGGGGCCATGCCACCACAGCTTAGAATTCATTATATCAGAGCCATGAAGACCTCTAGTGGCAATATCCGCAGGATTAGCTTCAGTTCGCACATGGTGGAACTGCATATCAGGCAATTCCCGAATCGCCTTGACGCGATTGTTTATAAAAACTGGCAATTGTCTTTCCGAACGCATCCAACCTATGACACACGTCGAATCTGTCATCAAATAAGTCTTCACGGTCTGAGTGGTCGTAGTAATGGCTTTCCGAACGAAAACTGCTGCTCTAGCAGCTATAGCAAACCCTAACAGTTCAAGCCTTGGTAGGGAAATGGGTTTGCTACTCGTGCGTTTGGGAGTGAGTCGGGATTTGGCAAAGACTAAATGTGTCGTCCAACCCAGCGATATCCGTACACGAACGTAAACAGCCGTAGCATATGCGTCGATGGACGCGTCAGAAAAGGCTACGATGTGTATCTCTTCAGTGCTGTCGAACTGCACCCCTATGTACCGACGGAATGCAGTTTCAAAAATAGGTGTGATGTTGTCATGCAGGTTACGCCATGTTGCCTTTTGTTTGTCGTCAATGACGTCATCCCAGCCCGCATTTACGCACCACAATTCACGAAGAAAACATTTGGCTTGTAATAGACAAGGCTGATAGAGCCCAAGGGGGTCATACACCGATGCTATGGCCTGTAATATACCTCGTTTCGTATCACAATTTGCATAAGACGACCATTTTGAACATCTTAAGGATAATGTATCCTCTTGGCTATCCCAAGTCAGGCCAAGAAGCTTCACTGTATGATTTGTCATTTTATCTTCAGTTGGAATGCAGTTCAAAACATCCTCAGAGTTTGACATCCATTCGCGAAGGTTCATGCCTGCAACTCTAAAGGCTTGCTTAGCTTCTTGGTACATAGCTATTGCACTATCCTTGCTCGATGCACCGCTAATTAAATTATCAACGTAGATGTTCCTTTGTATTTTTCTCGCCACAGGAGAATCTATCTCACCCAAATGTAGTTGTATGACGGCAGCCAGAAGGAAAGGGCTGCTAACCACCCCAAATGGAACGCGAACAAATCTGTAGACAATGTAATCGTTTGGATCCGGATTTTCAGGACAGCGGAACCATAGAAACCGGGTAACATCCCTCTCCGTCGGTTGCAAATTTATTTGTAAAAAGGCCTTTTCGATATCAGATACTATTGCAATCCTTTCCATTCGAAATCGCATAATGACAGAGCACAACTCGGGTAAAATCACCGGTCCCCGATAAAAACACTCATTTAAAGACGTGCTATTTTTTCCGCAACGGGCCGAAGCGTCATAGACGATCCGGACTTTAGTCGTCTTGTTATCAGACCTAACCACGGGGTGATGTGGCAAGTAATGTATTAGATTGGAAGAATGTTTGATTTCTCTCATGGGTACCGCCTCGATTATACCAGATTCCAACTGTTTTCTGATGAGGGAATTATACTCCACCTGCACGGTTTTGTCCATTGACAACAATCGTTTCGCAAGTGATGATAACCGACCTTGGGCCAAGCCAAAATTCGTGGGCAATGGAGGGAAGTTGCCCTTCCAGGGCCAACAAACATTATAACGACCATCCTTGAAATACACGGTCTTGTTGAAGTACTCCATGGCTATTTTATCATCATCTCTTACTGGGTCATCTGTAATGCCGATGCGTTCAAGAGACCAAAACTCATCAAGATCCGGTGCAGCAGGCTTCGTCCTGGATTCAGTAGATATGCTAAGTAGCCCCGTCTCAAAATTAACTGTGTTGATCCTTTCAGTTAAACAAAGCATTGTATGTTTGTCTTGATGATCATTCTCAAAATCATTATACCTACCACCCAAAATAAATCCAAGTGATGACGGTATCATGTATATCCCGTTGCTTATTTGTATTCGAGAACCATTGACGAAGTCCCAAAAGTAGTCTGAACCGATCAAAACATCTGGCGGACCTTGGGTATTATTCACATCGTCGGCCATGGCGTATTTCATTGTCTCTATTGTTTTTCGAGTAATATCTGGCAAAAGACCTGTCGTAAGGGGACAACTTGTTATTAAAGGAGTTGAGTGCGCGGTCAGCCGACGTGCAGTTCCATCGCGCTGGATTAATTCAAATTCAACCTGATTAGTGACAATAGGTGTCGTACGTTTCGAACCAAACACTGCTACTTGTAGGGTCTCGCTCCTACCACTGTCAAGCTTCAAAATGTTAACAACATTGTCAGTTACGTACGTCCGATGACTACCAGAATCCAGAAGGATCCGGACTTGGCTTTCACACCCGTTAATGGGATTTCTAATGGTGGTAACGGCGGTAGACAGTAACGATTGCTGTTCTGCACAAAGTCCAGTTATAGTACCAGACGATTTACCCGCTGCCGGAGCTTTCTCGACTGGTGTGTGAGGTTTAGCGTTCGGTGATGTATCAGGAAACCTTATTGGACAAAGGGCCGTTGGATGATTCACCGCGTTACACGAATAGCACTTAACACGTTGACTGCTAGCCCGACAATTTATGGCAAAATGTCCATTTCCCATGCAGCGTCGGCAGCGGCCGATCTCGTTTAACCGTCTGAGTCTTAGATAAGCACTTGGGTAATTATTACAATCCGCATTAAGATGACTACCATTACAAAAATAGCATGGTCGAGGATTCAAGGATTTATCGTTTCGATCACCAGTTGGTCGATCAACGGAAGTCAACGCTGATGTCTCTGTGTCCATTGGTCGTTCTGCCAATCTTTGAGAGTATAGACGTTGCCTATCATCAGATTTATTTGTAAGTCGTTGGCCAAATGAATGCAAGTCATGTAGTAAGTCGTGTAAATTCGAAGATTCTGATATATAATCATTAAGAGCCTTTTGTAACTCGTGCAAATTAGAGTGCATGCCAACGTTTTTGCGCCGCGCTATTTCACGCAGCACATCATCAGGATATTTGCTCAAGACGTCCATTACTAAGGAACGATTGTTTTCGACATCTTCATGTTCGGCCTTCAATTGTCGAAATATCTGTTCGCACGAGTCGTATGTCTTTTGCAAATCTAATACCTTGTTTGTTGATGTCGGTAGTTTTTTAAGTTGATTGTATAAGCTGCCAATTGTCATTTCCGGCGTCTGGGCATAACGCTCCTTCAACAAATCAATAGCGATATCATAAGAGTCGTTCGTAATTTCCAATCCACTCACAGTTGCAAGCGCAGGACCTTTTAACAAACTGAGTAAATATGTTAGCTTTTCAACTGATTTCAAGTTGGCAGCTTCATGTATGTTCAACTTAAACAGTGACCAAAACTGGTTCCAACTGTGTTTGGTGCCATCAAACTCTGGTAAGGATAGTTTCGGAAGCTTCACTGACGACTGATACTTATTGGGATGATCGTTACCCTGAGCTGCAGGAATAACTGTTGGCTGCAGTCGTTTCACTAGTGCATGTAGCAAGATAATTTGTTCCTGTGCTGTATCCATGACGGCTATGAAATTGTCTTCCTTTTGAACGAATTTCTGATATTCCAATTCCTCGGCAACAACGTCCGCGTCAGAAAGGTTCTCAATCAAATCTTGCCATTCCTTACGATCTCTGCCCAACGACTCCACAGCGGCTGATAATTTAGCCGATAGCGTTTCAGCATTATCCACAGTTTGTTGTATTAATTTGTTATCGAAATCGATATCCTTCAACTTCCTTGCTTCCCCAATGATCGCTGCGCCACTGTCAATCAAATTTTGGAGACGACCCTTTCTGCCACCAATGGTTTGACGAATCAAACCCGATCTGCTACGAGAAGCCATTCTGCTGTATGGTTCAAATACTCAGTGCGCCAATTTTCCTGTCGTGGAAAATAACAATAAATATGTTCAATTGCTCACCGGAAAACGATGGCGGTGTCAATCCTTATTCTGAGTGCAATTGGGTTGTTGACAGCAACGATGAACACCGAAATTCTCTTCTCCGATGCCTCAGCGGTATCGATGGAAGCTATGTTGTGGTGCAAGTGCAAGTGGCGACGGACGTGGATGTCGTTCAGGTGGTTGACGTGATGATGCCGGTGAAGATAGTGGTAAATATGTTGATGCTGATGTAGTTTACAGTGAATATGACAGTGCCAATACAGTTAGTAACAAACGTGATGAATGATGATGTTCGATGCGACGATAGTACGATTGGTAGGGTTGATGATGTGATGGTGATGATGACGATCCGGATTACGATGGTGACGATCAATTGTACATTATATACTTATTAATACTCTGAAGATATTACAGGTAATGAGAATGAGCCTGATGAACCTCGAAGCAGCTACGCTCGGGCGTCCATCTGATACTCGTGTCGCGGATCCTGGAACAATAAATACACGCCGAAAGAACCGTTTAACAATTAGATAACAGGAAGTCGAACATATTAACCGAATAAAACTTGCGATTAATAGTAGTCTTGCGAAAAATACAATTTAACTCATGAATTTCATGACAAAAGGCACTAAGTCTCAAAACAACATGGTAGTCACTAAGCACTGCGTAGTTGCGCAATGATGGTTGCTACCTTGGCAACTACAACTATATCATCGTCGTCGATTGCAAAAGCATCGCGCGAACGGCTGGCAGCTATTAAAGAATCCCTGTTAGTATAAGCTAAAGCGAACTTAAATTGGTGAATGGTTTTTGCTAGGTAATGCCCGCAGGCAACACATTTCGGGCGGAGAAGGACTAAGCGGACAAAGGCACTAAGTCTCAAAACAACATGGTAGTCACTAAGCACTACGTAGTTGCGCAATGATGGTTGCTACCTTGGCAACTACAACTATATCATCGTCGTCGATTGCAAAAGCATCGCACGAACGGCTGGCAGCTATTAAAGAATCCCTGTTAGTATAAGCTAAAGCGAAATTAAATTGGTGAATGGTTTTTGCTAGGTAATGCCCGCAGGCAACACATTTCGGGCGGAGAAGGACTAAGCGGACAAAGGCACTAAGTCTCAAAACAACATGGTAGTCACTAAGCACTGCGTAGTTGCGCAATGATGGTTGCTACCTTGGCAACTACAACTATATCATCGTCGTCGATTGCAAAAGCATCGCACGAACGGCTGGCAGCTATTAAAGAATCCCTGTTAGTATAAGCTAAAGCGAAATTAAATTGGTGAATGGTTTTTGCTAGGTAATGCCCGCAGGCAACACATTTCGGGCGGAGAAGGACTAAGCGGACAAAGGCACTAAGTCTCAAAACAACATGGTAGTCACTAAGCACTGCGTAGTTGCGCAATGATGGTTGCTACCTTGGCGACTACAACTATATCATCGTCGTCGATTGCAAAAACATCGCACGAACGGCTGGCAGCTATTAAAGAATCCCTGTTAGTATAAGCTAAAGCGAAATTAAATTGGTGAATGGTTTTTGCTAGGTAATGCCCGCAGGCAACACATTTCGGGCGGAGAAGGACTAAGCGGACAAAGGCACTAAGTCTCAAAACAACATGGTAGTCACTAAGCACTGCGTAGTTGCGCAATGATGGTTGCTACCTTGGCAACTACAACTATATCATCGTCGTCGATTGCAAAAGCATCGCACGAACGGCTGGCAGCTATTAAAGAATCCCTGTTAGTATAAGCTAAAGCGAAATTAAATTGGTGAATGGTTTTTGCTAGGTAATGCCCGCAGGCAACACATTTCGGGCGGAGAAGGACTAAGCGGACAAAGGCACTAAGTCTCAAAACAACATGGTAGTCACTAAGCACTGCGTAGTTGCGCAATGATGGTTGCTACCTTGGCAACTACAACTATATCATCGTCGTCGATTGCAAAAGCATCGCACGAACGGCTGGCAGCTATTAAAGAATCCCTGTTAGTATAACCTAAAGCGAAATTAAATTGGTGAATGGTTTTTGCTAGGTAATGCCCGCAGGCAACACATTTCGGGCGGAGAAGGACTAAGCGGACAAAGGCACTAAGTCTCAAAACAACATGGTAGTCACTAAGCACTGCGTAGTTGCGCAATGATGGTTGCTACCTTGGCAACTACAACTATATCATCGTCGTCGATTGCAAAAGCATCGCACGAACGGCTGGCGGCTATGCAGCTGTTAAAGAATCCCTGTTAGTATAACCTAAAGCGAAATTAAATTGGTGAATGGTTTTTGCTAGGTAATGCCCGCAGGCAACACATTTCGGGCGGAGAAGGACTAAGCGGACAAAGGCACTAAGTCTCAAAACAACATGGTAGTCACTAAGCACTGCGTAGTTGCGCAATGATGGTTGCTACCATGGCAACTACAACTATATCATCGTCGTCGGTTGCAAAAGCATCGCACGAACGTCTGGCGGCTATGCAGCTATTAAAGAATCCCTGTTAGTATAACCTAAAGCGAAATTAAATTGGTGAATGGTTTTTGCTAGGTAATGCCCGCAGGCAACACATTTCGGGCGGAGAAGGACTAAGCGGACAAAGGCACTAAGTCTCAAAACAACATGGTAGTCACTAAGCACTGCGTAGTTGCGCAATGATGGTTGCTACCTTGGCAACTACAACTATATCATCGTCGTCGATTGCAAAGGCATCGCACGAACGGCTGGCGGCTATGCAGCTATTAAAGAATCCCTGTTAGTATAACCTAAAGCGAAATTAAATTGGTGAATGGTTTTTGCTAGGTAATGCCCGCAGGCAACACATTTCGGGCGGAGAAGGACTAAGCGGACAAAGGCACTAAGTCTCAAAACAACATGGTAGTCACTAAGCACTGCGTAGTTGCGCAATGATGGTTGCTACCTTGGCAACTACAACTATATCATCGTCGTCGATTGCAAAAGCATCGCACGAACGGCTGGCAGCTATTAAAGAATCCCTGTTAGTATAAGCTAAAGCGAAATTAAATTGGTGAATGGTTTTTGCTAGGTAATGCCCGCAGGCAACACATTTCGGGCGGAGAAGGACTAAGCGGACAAAGGCACTAAGTCTCAAAACAACATGGTAGTCACTAAGCACTGCGTAGTTGCGCAATGATGGTTGCTACCTTGGCAACTACAACTATATCACCGTCGTCGATTGCAAAAGCATCGCACGAACGGCTGGCAGCTATTAAAGAATCCCTGTTAGTATAAGCTAAAGCGAAATTAAATTGGTGAATGGTTTTTGCTAGTATCTGCTGTGTTAACCCTGGTCGGGAGCTTTTAGTACGAAAAAGTCTTTAATTTGATCACAGTCGCTATACCGAAATATCATCAGAACTATGTAAGTTATTTTTACGAGGCTTAAGGGATTTCATTTTCGTTGTTTTCGTATTATGGTACGTTATTTGTGTCTCGACATTTGAGTTGGAAAACATATAAAAACAGTAAATGGAAATTGAGTAGATAGAGACAGTAAAAAATTAATAAAATAGAAGCTTGGTATTACTATAATCTGCTCAAAACGTTGCTTAGTATAAATAGCGGAGGTTATACTAATAATTTTTATATATTACTTGTAACAAGTTATAACATTGTTCAGTTAACTACGTATGTGAAATCAGGAAATTGATCATTATTCGTTATTGTACTTTGATTCACACGGGACCATAATATTATTGCAATGATTAGAGTAGATTCCTGGTTTGCTTGCATCGATATCTAGCTTTCGCTTGGAAACGGTATATACATAAAAAAGCTGTTGGGCGGCCGGTGTCGCATGATATTTGTAATCCCGTTATATTTCCCCCTCAACGTATGGTATTTCTACTTCCAATGATATATGTACCATAATATGGCTCAAGATCGTGAAGCGTTCAAGTTCAATATTGGTCAATTGGTCAGCCCCATAGTGTGATGCATGCTGATGGGCTCTTTCTGGCTGGATATATGTACTTCCTGTAGCCCAGAGGATTCCTGTCTATGTGGTTACACAAAAAGTAGTTACAAGACAGTGTTTTAGTTTTCCTTATATTCTTTCACTCTAACATGTATCTTCACTCAAATCTAACAATTTTTGGCGTGAGTGAGAGAAGGCGAACTACTTTTCCTGGAAATTCTGTTATTTCGCCATTCTCGAAGCAGTTCAACAAATGATCTCGCAGCTTTTCCTGATCGTACACTTTTGTCTCAGGTCTTTTCCCCATTATAAGAAAAGGCGATAGATTGGATTTTTGAGTCCCAGTGGTCGGTTTTTTCACACACCTTCATCAACTGCGTTTCCATTATTTGGTTGAATCTTTCGATTAGGTCTTGGGACTGAGGGTGATAGGCGCTTGCGATTGCTCTCTTGATACCCAACTTCTCGCATAATTGTTTGTTTAAATTGTTACAAAATTCTGAGCCCTGGTCAGTTTGCAGAATTTATATCACTCCGTAACGATATATCAGATCCATGATGCAAGAAGTGATCGAAGCTTCCGTTTTGTTTGGTAACGCCCAAACTTCGGGCCATCTGTTGAGATATTCAGTGGCGACACAAATGTAAACATTCCCTCCAGATGTTTGCTTTAAAGGACCAATTACGTCCATCGCCCATCGTTGGAACAGTTTGTTCGTAACCGGTATCGGACGAACAAGCGATGGTGAAGGCTTGTTGGCTGGCGTTTCCAACTGACACTTCAGACACTTTTTTACAGAATTCTTTGACATCTATGGAGTAACCTTTCCACCAGAACCGCTCGCCAAGCTTCTGAACAGTTGTATTGATGCCGAAATGTGAGCCTAAGGTCAAAAATTCCTCTGTATAATGGGGATTTTCATAATCGCGACTAACTATATGGGCAGCAATATCATTATTCATATTCTGTTTGTTCCATATTATAATCTAGAAATAAATACAATACAGATATGAATGAAAATATCAAAGGGGGTACAAATATCACAGGAGTAGATATATCATACGTTGAGGGAAGAAAATATCATGCGACACCGGCACAAACGAGTTAGTGGCGGTTGATTGCTTTTGCAGTTAATAAGGGGCGCAAATAAAATATAAATCGGCGTAGCGAAGTGCAAGTTTTAGAAAAATTGGCGAGCGCTTGGTGAAGAGACTCATTTGAACTAAATTGCATTTCATGATCTATTATTTGCTGTATTAATCGATCGCGAACGATTTGCTTTTATTTCTGAGCTGAGCTACAGTACGACCCAGAAATGATCGTCGCATGTTGAGCGAACGAGCCGCGACCTGTTGGCTCGCTCGAGATTTCAAAATAATTTAAATGAATCATAAATTCTATTTGTGAATAAATATATTTCGAGCGAGCTACAGTCATTTTTTGCGGGTACTCTACATGTAGTGCCTAATTGACCATAATAATTTTGCTTGCATTTTTTGTCTAATATGGCGTAGTGTTTCGTATGTCCTCGCTTGCTGCTATGTGACCTGTTATGTGTGGAGTATCCTTTGTGATTTTGAACGGTGTTTAGTGATTATTGTATTTTTATGGATGAAAGGGCGTTGCCGTTGCGCTAAGCGAATGTAAATAATCAAAAATATTGGTTCCCCGCCGAAGGAAAACCGGAATGAGCACCGCTTTCTTTTTCGGATTTGTGGTCGCCGGCAGCAAACTAAGAAAAAATAATGTCAGTAGGATTGTAGAGAAGCAATGACATAAAATGATATTCCCAATACCACATAGCATACCATAACTCAATTTAGCCGAAAAATGTTAGATACGATATTTTTTCACTCACTCCTCGATATCTTTGAATAGCGCAAAAAAAGTTTGCATATGCCACAATACCTTCCCCGTTCGTTGAGAATTATATCATGGAGACACTCTCTGCTTCAACCGGAGCGGGGTGGTTTAGAAACCTAAGAAAATTGAAAATTCATTGTTGTAAGGACAGCGTCGAAATACATAGGCAATAGAGAAACACTATAAAATTCTCTGTAGATGTTTAAAGCAACGTTTAGCTAATTTTACAGGCGGATTTGTCGAAATGGATTTTATTATAGAATATTCTCCTTTTTATGTCATATTGGCGTTATTGGGGGAGGGGTGAAAAACTCTGCCGAAGGAATATTGCCGGGGCGTCCGCTCAGGCAATGAAAAATGCCGGGTCGCCGAACAACGCTCAATATGGGAAGCCCATTCCACTGTTGTCGCAATTTCCATCGGTCACCACGCATCATTTCTATTCTGCTAAGTCAAATTCTGCCTGGCTGCGATGAAAATTGTAGTCTATATTATATTATTGTAACGGAGCGAGCGGAGTTTCCATCTATAGATTTGTTAGCGGTAAAAATCGCACCCATTTGTTTCTGTTGTGCTGTTCAGATCATAACTCATCACCGAATGGATGGATCTTTACAAATTTTTTTAATTTATTACAAATTCAGTCTAGCTGAGACATTTCATTAGGCGCTAAACCCATATTCCCGGTCAAGGGTCACATTTTTTTAAATTGAGCCACCCGGGTATCTATTTTTCGTGGCCTATACCTCGAGCTTATCAGCGAAACGAGACCACTTTCTGAAATCAGTTCGACAGGAACTGCAAGGCTTTTTGTCGTTCCTACGCTGCTATGAGTTCAAATAGGGTATGTCCATCCACTTTCGCACAGCACCATTTCTGACATGGACCATTACGGGTACTAGCGTATATTATATACATGTTCTAATGCAGCTTTTTAATCACTGTCGGATACCTATGTCGTAATCGTCTGCTGTATGACCGTGTTACGCGGGGGTATGAGTGTTTTAGAGTCCAGCCTATTCTCACAGAACACCTTTATGCTTTTATAGCATGTTATTACGGGGTGAGAACTGGAAATCATTTTATATAGGTTTTCAAGTACTTTGAATACGATGGGATTGACGACGGAGAGCTGTAGTAGCGCATCTGTTCAAGAGTATAATGGCTGACTTTATGATTGGCCCACCGAATTAAACACCACGATTTTTAGATTTTATCATTTAGTGTCGGACCGTTTTCCCACAACACATTTTAAATAGCACACAAATTATACCAGTAGAGCTAATATTTCTTAGCGGTCATGCACGTTCCGTTCTTACTCGCTTGCGACATACTACTTATTCCATAAACCGTAGTTTTGCTGAATAGTAATACAAAATCATAGAGTACAAAATTTGCTACGTAGACCTGAAAATTAGAGAAACCTCGATTAAATATTTAGGTTAGGTTAGGCAAGAACCACAAAAAACTTGTATTTACAGAACGGTTTTAAAATAATGTTATAGTATAGTTGTACATATATACAATGTATATAATTGATTTGTTTTCAGATTCATTGGGGCGCGTGTGGTTTGGTCGAAGCTGGTAATATCGTTTGCTTTTGTACAATTTTAGCTTATTTCTTTGTATTTCGTGATGATGACGGGGAATGGGGTTATACCATGTGGTAGTTATCAATAGTTATATCGTTATTATTACTACTATAATTATCAGTGTTGTGAGGGATTTGGGATATCTCGTTGCCACGAAGTCTGTTCTAAGTCCGTACTCAAAGTAAGGTAACTTTCAAAATATTAAGATTATAGTAAATCAGTTTATGGTTTGAAGCCTAACGTTCGACCGATAACAAACTCGCTACAAAATAGTAAAAACACAGTGTAAATTGCGAAAAATGCAAAAATGGGGTCTGACAGACTTATTGCATTTCTTAGTGAGCGGATTTCGAGTACGCATTTGTTGGTTAGCTGCAGTAGAGTTTGTTCTATGTAGATTAAATTATTATGAGTCTAAAAACTTTCATGATTGACGAGGTATTGCGATCGATGTTGCAGGCCCATCCATGGCCCTATTAGGCGTTAGTCGGCCCATTTATATTGGACTCAAGGAGGGCTCAAGGACTCAAGCACTCTGATTTCACCACGTCAGATCAAGCTAATATATCTCAAATACGATGAGATACATGGGTTGCCATCCTTTAAAAGGTTTTGGAATTTGTGGAAACCAAATGTTCGAATTTTTACAATAAATTTACCTCATGCAGCAAGCTGTTCGGATCTTTGTTAACAATGATTGGATATTTTGGTCGTATTTCGCATATTTCAAACACTCATTTTTGCAATATTTTTTCATTGATGGATTCCGACCTTTAATTGTAAAAAAGGCTTCAGCTTGCCACTGCCTTCTATTTCAGCGTACAATACAATAAGTAACACCCGTGTGATTAGAATGTGGGTGCCGCTAACTCTCGGAAATATTGTTTGTAGCTGTATGTAGTGAATTTTTGTTTTTTCTTTTGTTTTATATATCATATATTGAAAACTTTTGTGACTGAAAAAAACGGTAGGAAAATTTCCGCATAATTTGGTATTATGTTTGGACTACATATTGAAAAACAATGTTTAAGTCAGGTTTTTGACTACAGTTTATGTTGACAAAGCTTAAAGCAGCATTCTTTTGAAGCTAATAATAATAATACTGAGGTCAGTTTTAGCCCCTCGGAAAATGTCGAAAACAGTTTAGATTGATGCCAAATGCTATTCTGCTACAGTTGTTAACAAATACTGTGGCTCATTTTTAGTTCCTAGAAGAAATATAGTGTATTGTGAAATAAATTATAAACTTATAGCTAAAGTTAAAGCTTAACTGAGTATGTATATATTATCGTTATAAAAATATGATGTACAATTAATGATATAGGCCATTGTAACTTTTAGGAACGAAAGTGAAATGCCGTTCTCGATATAGTAAGCCGTAGCTTAAGCTAAGGTCCTTATATAAGCCTTGTACTAAGCCTATCTAACATCGTCCAGCCCGTAAAGATAAAATAATCGTATTCTCTCATGCAAAATTGAACGCATATTGGCTGCTCTTTCTTCCTGAAGGCATTATTTAAAAAGGGATGTTCGTATAAACTCAACTGATCAAAACGTTTATACTGAATAATTTCAAGCTTCGAACATGTTTTTATAATCGCTACATTTTGACGTTTTGTGCTTTGTTTTTATGTATATTTTGTAACAATAAATATATACTTAACCGTGTAGCTTCACAAACTGAGCTTCATAAGGAAAATGGTTCGGATTGATCATTTTATTTGTGTTTCGACAGTATATGTACAAAGCGTCTCCAAGTGACGAAATTCCAACTACCGTTGGAGGAACAACTACTCCTACCGTACAATGCGTATATAATTATTAACCACGAAATTATATAACTTACACTGTGAAATACCCAGAGTTTCCGTACTGGGTATACAGTACTCGCCAGAAATGAGTGTCACATTTCGAAGGAACGAACATCGAACAGAAATCGAACAAAATTTATTTATTCTCGAACACTTTTCGAATAAAGTTCGAACAGCTTTCGAACAAATTTAAAAAAGTGCGCCAACATTTCGAACACGTCTCGAACAAAATTGGAACACATTTCGAACAAAATTTTGAATTTATCGACCGAACATCGAACGGACAACACTCATTTCTGGCGAGTACTGTATGCCAGTGTTTTGGTGCTGTAAGACTTCAAGTAAAATCGTATCCTTTTAGGGATTTATTCTTTTACTACGGTATTCAAGTCTGGTTCTCTTGGGAATTGAGAAACTTAGCAGCAAAAACATTTCAACATGTTGACTAGTTTAATAAATTATGCCTATTTTGCAACAGGAATAAGAGAAAATATAGTTTTATCTATTTAGGAATTTATTCTTTACTACGGCATTCAAGTCTAGTTCTCTTGGGAATTTGGAATATCTGTCAATTTTTCACTGTGGTACTTTTGTATAGAAGGCTAGTTTTGAACGCTATAATGCCAACTATACGGATGTTGAAAGCCATGAGCTTGAGAAACTTAGCAGCAAACAAATTTCAACATGTTGACTAGTTTAATAAATTATGCCTATTTTGCAACAGGAATAAGTGAAAATATAGTTTTAGTTGTTAGGGCTTCACTTAATGGTTTTCGTTAAAGAATAACAGGTCTGGGGTCGGCATCATATCGGTTTCTATTTACGTTGAGACTTGTTCAGTATGTCATATTTGAAAAGCTTACTTTTCAAAAATCTTGCTAAAGCTCGAATTTTAGAGTTAAGCATATGTTCTGCAATCCAATTTTTACAGCTTTGATGGCGTGGTTTCAGCGATGAATGTTAAATTTGTAAACGATACGTGTGTCACTGTAGGGGAATGGAAAATTTGCCACCGGGTCTACTAGAAATGAAAGACCACATCCTTTTGTATCTCATGATATCACAAATTATAGATTTCACGTTTTTCTGCAATTTCGTAGAAGTGATATTAAAATCCTGATTTGAACTGTTAACAGATTTCAATTTTTAATGTTTCAACAGTTTTCGTTTAAAGAACAGAAGCTTGTGCAGTCAAATCTATGGTTACCCAGATCCTATTAAGTAGTATTTTACTAATAGCCACCTCAGTAATCCATTCAACATATACTCTTGTAGCAAATAATATTTTTAGGTTATAAACATAGAGTCGTCAAAAACTTGATTTAACAGTAGAAATACGACGAAGTGTAGATTTATAAGTATGTATCTTCGCCGCGATTGCAGAACGCACCAAGAGAAAAATTTTGAGCCATATGAGGTGAAACAGGTCAAGGTTCTTTTCCGTTATGCCCCAGCCCAAATTTGTTCTATTTTGAAGATACAAAGCTGATTTTGGTATCAATCGAGTCAGGTCGATGAGGCGGCTCAAAAAATATTCATTTTACCAGCGTCCCTGGAAATTTTTTTGATGTCCCGATAATAGAGCAACGTAAAACCGGTTGTTGCATAAAAAATTCTAAATAATGCGCATGTCGTCGATATATACACCAACGGCATGTACTGTTGGCGCGAAATTTGAATCCTCCTCTGTTAACCCTTTCGTACGTAATGTAATATTTTGCACAACGAAAAAGGCACAGCAATGCAGTAATCGAATCTGTCAAGCGGTGTGCGTTTGCGCGCGCGTTGCTAGTCATTGTTGTGAGGTTCTTTAAGCAACCGAGCAACAGCTCTCAGATAGCGTAGCGGATGGCGCACTAGGTTCGCGACAATACGATCCAGGTTCGGCCCGACGTCACAACAAATGTTTCTTCAACACTGCACGAAATACACATTGGTTTAATTAAGTTAGGGTTAAGATGTTCAGCAGGCGTGCCTTAAGTTCCTAACTGATATAGGCAAACACGATACCTGCACGGCAGTTCAGCGCAAGGGTCTCGAAGGCTCATTAAACGTTGCGGACGCGCGGTCGTTCTCATTTATTCCGTTATGGCCCCATCAGTTAATTTTTCACGTTGGACAGTAAAGAGTGGCGGAGCGTGTGTTATTCGCATTGTCTCAGTTTACAGGTAGAACCCATTAGCTGCAAGCATCAAATTATCGGAGAAATTAGGACACAAAACAATAAATTTTTATTTATACAGTATCAGTTACTATAACTGAATAGCTCAAATTTGCTTAATTCTATTTTTTGTAGCGGGAGCGATCGCTATGAATCCTTCTAAAATATCGACATAGATCTACAAAGATCGGTAATACCAAGGTCTGAAGACGTGACAGAAGGACGACTGATATCCAAGAAGTGACAGCGGAATTTGACCCGTGTAGGCCTACAATAGAAATGGAATTAATTAATCACCGTTCTTGATGCTAAAGTCTCGCAATATCAAAGAGATGATGCTGGTTGGGCGTGAATCTTATTCACACAAGTTGACAGACGAGATAGGGTTATCGTCTTGTGCCAGGGTCAGATTCCCTCCGCACGAGCGCGGAGTTCCAGTTCCCCGGGACACCACGCACCTCACTCCCCAAAATAAATGCACTCCACTTTGGTAAAAAATTGGCTTAAAACTTAGAAAAATTAGCAAAAATTGGTGGAAAAATGATAGAAAAATAGCAAAAATCCGGGTAACATTGCTGAAAATCGGGAGAAATTATCAAACTTACGAATAAATCCTAAAAGTTTTGAAAACTTATCCCTCTATGAGGACCTACCCCCTACCCGGGTCGGTTGATCAATCCTCTGGGGAGACCCTAAGTCTCCACCCACTGAAAACACCGCTATCTCCCTTCCCGGATCCTCAGACCTCGCGCATGTATTATCATATTTCTAAATAATCTAAATTTAAGCAGTGTCCGGTAATTAGGGTTTACTACCCATGCCCTATCGGCACCTATTATCTAAAAAAGCCACAATCTTTACGATATCTTAACACGATGGGCATAGGTGGGGTAGGAGGGTTAAAAAGCACGTTGTAGTATACATATAGCCTTTTCGTTGTTCATTTGATTACTTTTGGCTATGCCCCAGCTAGAGGCGCGATACCGATGGCATAAACGAATTGGCCATTGTAACCTTTAGGGACGGAAATGAAATGCATGCTATGCCGTTCTCGACCAATGTAACCTTTAGGGGCGGAAGTGAAATGCATGTTATGCCGTTCTCGATATACTAAGCTCAAGTATTAGTCTTAGCCTAAGCTAAGGTTTCTATATGAGCAATATACCAAGCTTAACCCTAAGTCGGGGGGATGCCGCCCCCGAACCCTCCGCTTTAAACTGTTCTTTTTTCTAACGTTATAACGCCCGGCCCCTATAGGTGACATGGGGCAACGAATTTATAATTTTTAGTTAATCCATTTTGGGTTCGTACTGTAATGTTTATGACATAGCTATTGCCAAAGTAATATGTATTTTGCTTTTTAACCAACTGGCATTATTTTATTTTTGTTATGGGTTTACCAGGCTACCAGGGGGTTTCCTGTCCAAACCCGTTCCAAAACCTAAAATTTACTAAAAACCCCGAGTGGGTCACCAATTCACTTATTATATCCCTCCCTCCCCTGTGTTTTCTTTTCTTCCTTGTTTCTTTGTTTTCGCACTTCCTTGTTTTTTGCACAATTAGCACCTGTGTTTCGTTGTAGCTAACATGTTTGCATCTTTTAGTTTTAAAATTTTCAGTCTACGTTTAACTCTGGTAGCGTGCAATGACTTGCTCCGGCGGAAAAGGAATTACTTTTGAATTGTATTGTTAGGACACAGCGCTTTTCAGAGATATTGTTATTTACCCAGAATTTCAACACTACTTCGATTTATCGTTTATTTAATAGTGATCACCTAGCTAGGCTGCTATGACTTTTTGAATTTGCTTACGAGTTTTACGCTTTGCGCGATTCGATTGCTATATTTAACGAGCACTATTCGGTTATGCTTTGGGTTTATGGTTTCCAGTGCACAGACGCAGCCATTAATTCCAAGAGTAAGGAACCGCATCCATTACCGTGTCTGCCAAACTTAAGCCAAACTATAAAACCACTTCACAAATAGGTACCTTATTCCAATAATAATTTATATTATTCTCACTGATTTCCCAAGTAAAACTGAGCGACTACGAGCGTGAACCTAAACATAACCGTTTACTAGTTATAGATCGGGCTTAGCTAGCCGTCCGGAAGCGGGAACGTTAAAATAAGGAAACTAATAGTGTAAATCTAGGATAAGGTAATTAAATAAACATAATGGTCTGGCCGTCCGGAAAGCTTCGTACAAACACAGAAGGGAACTTAATAGTTATTAGGATCTTTCAGTAAGCCCTCCGGATACTGTTGGCTCTAAGAAAATTGTTAGCGTAAATTTATGGCAAAGAATAAAATAATTAATAAACTTACGGATCTGGTCGTCCGGAAAGCTTCGTACAAACCCACAAGGGAACTTAATACCTATTAGTATCTTTTAGTAACCGTGCTTTCGGTGGAGCATTTTCAATAGGGGGGACTTTCGAAAACCATAGGGGTCAGAGCCCCCCTATATAGGGGGGAAGATGTAAATAGGGGGGACGAGAAGATGTAAATAGGGGCGATAACTTCCACGTTTAACACTCACTCGGCGATCACACCACAATGAACCACCGCCAAACGTACGCACCAACAACACCAATATGTGTCATGGATGTCTGACGCCCGCTGACAACAACACAAATTAACGGTTAGTAAAATATTGAATTTTTATAATTTATAAATATTTTAAAGTGTTAAAATTATTTTTACAATAGGGGTCAAAATGGAAAAAATAGGGGTCAGCGAAATAGGGGGAGGTCGCCAATAGGGGTCAGAATCGCGGCGAGTGGGGTAAGCCCCCCTACCCCCCCTATACCGAAAACTCGGAGTAAGTCGTCCGGATACTGTTGTCTATGAAAAGTATTAGCGTGCATCTAAAGCAAAGTATAAGGTAATTAAATTAACGTACGGGTCTAGCCGTCCGGAAGGCTTCGTACAAACCTCACAAAAGGAATTAACTAATACTTAACCTAACTTCAAGTAGCAAATAACTATCTAGAATAATAGTGCGCTCAACTCTGAGTTTGAGAAAAGTATCAATAGTAAAGCTTGCTAAACTAAATCCGACGGATACGAAATTGTACTTGAGTGAAATCATAGCGGTACTTTTCTAAAACGAGTGACTAAAAATATCCACAAATCACGAGGTATAGGTGGCTTAGTCCGTGGTGCATAAGGTGGCATAAATCAGACCAGCGTATAATCTGTTGCTAAAGTATACTAATTTTGAATAAATATTCTAACTTTGGCTGTCTTGATTTCATACCGGAACTATATCTCGAGCTAGGCATACTACTGGCTACGCGTACGGACACATCTTCGAGTGACGAATCCCCCCAATTTATAATCCGATAGCCGTCGTAATAAAACTATACCGTCCAACCCTACCCACATCAAAATCATATAAAATAACAATTTTTGTCGGAGGTCAAGTAGGCTATCGGCTTCCTAAATCTCAAATTTCAAAATCTTTAGTTCAAAATTTCCTAATTATACCTTATTGAGCGGAGCTCGGCGAAGCCGAGCGAAGCGTTTTTATTTTCTGTCTGGGAGTAAAAAGGTCGATGTCCGTCCGTTCGTTCGTTCGTTCGTTCGGTCCGGCGGATCTCAAGAACCACTGAACGGATTTTAAAAAACTTTTTTTTGTTTGAAATCCTATCATGAGTGTGCACCTAATATTTGGGATTAAAAAATTTTGAGTGGTTAATTAGTAATTAGCTAATTAGTTAATTTATCCAGCTAAAATCGAGATTTTTGCAATATTTGTGTTATTTATTGAAATAGAGTCGTTTCGATCAAACCATTATAGGGTTTTTTTGGGTCGAAGAATTCAAATATAATATTGTTACCAATGATAAAGCCCTATGCATTGTAGTTACAAGAACATAAAATTGAGTACATTCGTAATGCCACAGCCCAAGCTCCGCTCACAAATGTAGTTCCAGTACCGACTAGTTATAAAATTCCAAACTTTTAAATTTTAAAATTTTATTTATCCTACCTACCTAATTTACATATTTTGCTTTTGTTTCTGTTATTAGCTAACATATGTTAGCATGGTTTTAATTTTAGTTTGGCAATTGTGAGTTAGTCTTGATGGAAGTTGATCGCGTGTTCGGACAGCTGTCTTAATGTTTTACTTTACACACTAATCAATTGTTTTCTTTAGGATTACCTGGCCAGTGGTTTTTGGTTTATAGTCACCTTCGTCCTCCGCACAACTGAAAATATTTGATTTGAATCGAGTCGAAAGACAAATTATCGAGTGTCGTCATTTCTTTCAGCCGTGATGATTGGAGGAAGATTCTGCCTTGTAGATGCAAGGCCAGATGTAATATGAAATAGGCACAACAATCGGATTAGAGCTGAAATATATTGCATTTGTGCAGCCTTTCCTTAAACGACGACAAACTAGGGGCGTGGACCACATCTGGAGGGAGTGAATTCCACACCCTAACCACGCGAAAACTGAAGAAGTGATGGCGTAGTTCCAATCTGGGTATGTTAGTTGTTTCCAATTTGAAATCATGACCACGGGTTACGTGATATCCTCCTTTGAAAAATGTTGAGAGTTTTAAATCAACCTTGCCATTTAGCATTTTATAGACGGGCAGCAAGTCATTTCGAATAGGACTAGCGGTTAAAGATTGAAAAAATTTCAATCGATCTGCATAGTCCCATTCTGCAATGGCCGGCATCAGTTTTGTAGCGATCCTCTGAACCATCTCAATCATAACAACGTCACGGTCAAGACAGGGACTCCACACATTTACTGCATATGTATTCTACGTGAGGCCTGACGAGGGAACGATACTTGTTTAACCAAACTTTCTTTGTCCATCTCTGTATTGTGCGCCGGAGAATATGAATCACACGGAAAGCTCTATTGGCAACAAGGCTACAGTGTTCGGAGAATTTCAGGCTACTACAAAATACGACTCCTAAATCTTTCTCTTTATCAGTTGGTGATAGTAAATTGTCTATTAAGGAATACACAACCTCAGGATTATCATGTCCATGGTGCATAACATGACATTTACTATTGTTTATTGATAAGGACCATTCAAAACAAAAGCGTGCCAAACCGTCTAAATCATTCTGGAAGTTATCAAATCCACAATCGGCATCTGCTTTAAGGATTCGTCTGGTGAGTTTCACGTCGTCTGCAAACTTGAAGAGAGAACCCGATACATACTCATCAATGTCGTTTACGAACACCAGAAAAAGCAGTGGTCCCAAAACGGATCCTTGTGGAACCCCACTGGTAACATCAGACCAACCCGACGAAATACCATTGACAGTAACCTGCTGCCGCCGATCAGATAGATAACTGCGGAACCAAGCCAATAAGTTACCCGTTACACCATACATTTCAAGCTTTATCAACAACGCTTGGTGATTTACTGAATCAAAGGCCTTAGAAAAGTCGACATAAACAGTATCCACCCAGTCCCCGTCATCGACACACTTAGTGACAAAATCTAGGTACTCTAATAATTGTTTGGTGGGTTGATTTTTTGGCAAGAAGCCATGTTGGGTACTATATATCAATTGGTTAGCAACTAGAAATGTCAACAATCTATCTCTCACCAATACTTCCAGCAATTTACTGACACTCGCAGTTAAACTGATTGGGCGGTAGCTACTACAATTCGAACGATCACCCTTGTTTTTATACACCGGTATGACTCTAGCATCTTTCCACTGATAAGGAAACGTACCATCACGAACAGATTTGTTAAAAATTTCAGTCCGAGTATTTACTATCACAGCCTTTGTGCTAACAAGGAATAGATTATTTATGCTGTCAATCCCAGGAGAGGCATTTAGTTTAACAGATTCCATAGCTGCTGAAACGTCGGAAACGCTGAATTCCATTGTGGAAATGCGTTTATCTGTTTTGTATGCAAAGCAAGGAGCGGTGAATTGGGAGGAGTTGAAAACAGAAGCCAAGTATCTATTGAACAATTCAGAATCTTCTTTAGAGGAATCCGACAGTATTCCGTCACGCCGACGCATCGGACCTATGCGCGCCTTTACAGTTTGCCTCCTCAATGCATACTTAAAGAACGACTTGCGGTCATTGTCAATATTAACGGCTAATTTATGTTCATACGACTTTATGGCTAAGTCAGCATAAACTGTAGCTAGAATCGATTTATCACAGTATCTTTTCCATGCTGCTGTTGTGTTTCTACGTTTGAAACGTCGGAAAGCATTTTGCTTCTGTTTTAAAGCTCGCCAAGCCAATCCGTCAGCCCAAATAGGTTTCCGATTTCTAGCCGCAGACTTTCGTCGCACGAATCTGTGAATACAACTCTGGAACATGTTACAGACTATGTCCCACATCGACGAAACATCAGAAGCTTCACTGGCGGGACGAAAGTCCATGATAGACAATGCATCACAAATTGCAGGCCAAGGGGCCCTCGCCCAATCTAGTCTTGGTTGAACACAATTCTCACTAAGCACACAATTAGAATTATGACACAGCATAAACTCAACACACATATGGTCTGATGATTTCAGTGATGCAAAGGTATTAACATTTTGAACGGTGTTTGGATCATTTGAGAACACAAGATCTAATATATTTTGTTTCCTAGTACATAACTCAACGTGTTGCTCTAAACCTGCAGAAAGCACGCATTCCATAAACATATCGTCCGCTGACGGACATAAGAAATTAATCCAGTCAATGTTAGGCATATTAAAATCCCCGCACAAGCAAACAATCCAGTGATCCTTGTTAGCACCAACAGAAGCGAACAAATCTCGAATAGCTTTGTCGTTTTCGAGAGACGACGAAGGCGGGCGATAAAAGCAACCAAGAAGAACTTTGCCAGACGATAGTTTTAGTTCACAGAAAATAACATCGTTGAATTTAAAAGTGTCAAAACAAACTGTCGGAACTGCGCCAAGTTCTACCTTTACAAGAATTACAACCCCCCGCCCCGCCTGCCAACTCGATCACGTCTGAACAGGGTGTAATGAGGAATTTGAAGCTGATTGTCATCGTCCAAGGCGGTTGCCCATGTTTCAGTTATAAAGACAACATCATAATCATTATGGTATACAAATAGTTCAAGATCCAGAATTTTATTTATAATTGACCTAGCATTTATTAAAATACATTTGTAGCCTATTTGTTTAACTCGATTTGAACCGAAATTTAAAATAGAGCCTGAAGTCGGTTGTTCATTGTTTATTCCATTAGCAGAAGATGATAAAGCAACAATATTATTTATAGACGTACAATTATTAGAAACAGTAAAATTATCAACAAAAGTCAAAATATTAACAGTGGTATTTGAATCGATATTATTATTTAATACAGTATTACCATTTATTCCGGTATTTCGACCGCGGACTGCAAGGTCCCGTCCCCCGATTTAAAGGCATCACGTCTCGCTCGTTTACTACGAGCCTCTTTGAACAAGCGAATTTCCAACGTTGTTCTATCAGGATTGATATAAACGGACTTAAATTTATGGCCAGATGGAAGGCTGTGAAGCCGACGACCACCACTTAACACAACATTACGATCATTTTCCGACTTTAGAACAACTTTTAAAAGACGTGGATCAGAAGCCTTTTTGCCAAGTCGGAAAGCAGTAAGAATATCATCACATAACGCAGTTACATTACAAACTCCGAAAAGTTCATTCAGAAGATTCATATTGTGTGCTTTTCGCACAGAACCTACATCACTATCAGATTCCGGCAGATGTGCAATGATTAAGTTTCGTTTACGACGTTCACGCTCATCTATCTCGGACAACACGCGGGTTGCAACATCATTTTCGTTACATTTAGAAATGCCATTTTCAACGTGTTTTCCGGTGTCAACAACAGTCGAGGCAGGGGCCGGGGGGCTAATCCACTTGCCAGCGAATCAAGCATTTCTGACATACCCATCACCAACTGCTCAAGTTTTTATTGCCGATTTTCGAAACCATCTAGCCGCGCTTCCAACCCACGCAGAGTTGCTAAATCATTATCAATAATAGGGCGACATTGGGGACAATACCACTGTAGTCCACTGTCCTGCTTAGCGACATCGGAAAACATGCAATTTACTTTTAACCTTCGAGCATTTTCGATGGAACGCGCACAAACATTTCCCGCAAGCTATTTTGGCATCCATATCAGTGATGTCGCGTAAACATCCAGGATCTCCACATTTCTGCTTCACAACATTTGACGTTGAAAGAGATGCACAAGAGTCCATCATTTTTTACAATACAAAATATAATTGATTGTTATATAATTACGTAACGTACAAATCTGAATTTTGAAATATTATTAATTATTAAAAGCTAATACGCTATCACAAGTACTATTAAATATTTACCCTAAGTTTTTAACTGAGAAATAGTATTACTAGGGTTATTACTAAGTAAGATGATTAACGTACGTAAATGTGAGCTTTCTGAGCCAAAATAGGTTAATCTTTAAGCACAGAGACCGAAATCCGTAAAACGTACGATTGTCAGTTATGCTCTTTAAACAGTATACCTCTACGCGTAACTCTTTACGCTCACGGATATTTGTGGCACTAAGATCCACAAGATCCTCGAAAACCATCAAGTGAAATCATAGGTTATTTAGCTGACGCTCAATTAAAACAATCGTAAAGAAAACCTAAGCTACTGGCAGGCTAGTAGCTACGTAAGCACAGGAGAACTAAATTAAAATAAAAGAACAACACCCAGCATCAACCGCATAATTCTGTATGCGTGCGTAGAAACCGAAAATATTAACTCGAACATTCGCGTATTTCTTACCCATCGGAACTACTATGTAACAGCCAAAAAACTAAAGAGAGGGAAAAGCCACCTTTTGTTGCTTGACCTCGACTGAACTAAAACTAAAAGAAAAAAATTAACTACATGTTAGCTAATATATGGAAAGGACGAAGATTATGCAAATGAGGCGAAATATAAAACGAAAACAACAAAACAAAATAAGGTCAGGGACGTAGAAGAGAGGGAGGGGTGTAATATATGAAAAAGCGAAAAACCAAGAATTTTGGCACAAAAGAGGGGAATTGAGTGTTTTGGAATCCTTGGTATCCTACCGGACCCCCGACAATAATCACAAAATATAACAAACATAATTTCAAAAGGTCGAATGAAACGGTTTTATTACTGTTGTGAATTCGGACAGGATGGCGCAGTCTGTAGGGCGCATGCTTGCTGATCTAAGGAAAAAGATCGACCTATGGTATAGTCCAGGTTGGATACAGCCGCTTCATACTGTATTTGGTTGATGGCCATGGGCAAGTAAAACGTTTACTAATTTACAAAGTATTGACAAAATTGTATTGGAAAGGTTAAAAATATGAATCGAGTACCACATACCATTTTGTTTTGTGTAGCTCAGATATGATTAAGCATTTGCAGGAAAGTACAGTACCTGGTGAAAAAAGAAAATAAGGGGTGAAATGTTACAGAATGTATGCTATTTAGAAAAAGAAAAAGGAAGGTGAGGTAGTAGATAAGCGTTACCAATAGATTGGTGTTAAATAAAAGAAGAAAGTATAATATAAGATTACATTAAGATATCATGTATGAAACATCAAGGTTACTATAAACAAGTCTCTTATGATTGTAAATCTGAACATAAACTCGTTTGACATTTAAATTAAACCTACGCTGGCACTAAAGCGTAACTTAGACGTCAACTTGTTCAAGCACAGATCTCGACTGAACCAAATATATATTGTTGAAAACAAAATCAACTGAAAGGAATATGTAAATTATCTTCAGCTGAACAAAAACGTTTGGAAATATATATTTAGTAATAATAATAATGCATTATATATACAATAATATCTATTATGACACTCTCTTTCGTCGAGTAGGACCTACAACCAAGCCCAAATGAAAAATTGGATACCTAACACGCTTATAATTGGAATAATGTGCAAGGTGCTCTCTGTCTGCCGCCCTGAAGTTTGTTGAAATTTCAAAAATTCATACGTTGAATTTTGATACGACCCTTCTCAATGCGCGGTCTATCACGAAAATTTCTAAGGAATAAAGCTTAATCTGTTTGTTGTTTATTCGTAGATATTTGGCATATCCGATCGGTTTAGCAAGCCATTAATCGGCAAACATTTATAACAAGGAGTGTGATTATTTAGGTTGAGATTAAGCGACCACTTTGTTTTGTCTGATCTCTGTTATTGTTACACTTCCATATTCAGGTTTGATTTCGGTGTTAGTAAAATTGATGATATATTTCAATTATGACATGACTATAAAACTATTGACATCGATCTCGAGGTTAGTTCTTCTGATCACTCGATTTGATAAAATCGCTGTGTTGATGGATGTATATAGAAGAAATTTCAGTTATTGAATTTTGTGGCATAAGATCTTGTTCTAAAATTACCGACCAATCTTTATAACGGATTCGGCAATTGGATATCGATTCTTACCTGGCACTAACATTATATAAATTCCTAAATAACTATCAAAATCATCAATATAGAATAAAAATAGTCGGTGCCAAAGCAGTTCCTTAATGAACTCCACTGCGAACAGCTGATAAATTAAGAATGAGTCGCCGATGATGACACGTTGCAAGCGACCTTTTAAAAGTTTCGTGTAGCTATGTCGTTTCAAAAGGATTGATTTAGCTAATAGTCGTTATGATTAACTTTGTCGAATGCTTTTGCAATATCAAAATATGTACAGTCAACACAATATTTCCAATGACGAGCTTCAAAAAGTTCAACTGTTCCAGTGTAGTTGGTTTTGTTGTAAAACCAAACTTAGTTGTCCTGTACTAAACTTCGCCTAGTAAATTGTTTTCCAAATATAATTAAGCAATGCAGGTTGAATAACTTTTTCCAAGACTTTAGATACCGAACGACGTAACTAAGCTGATGAACGTATAGTTACTGACTGACTGTCGAAACTACTTTTTATGTAGTAGCACAATGTGGGCTGCCTTACAGCCGGTAGGTAAATCTCCCGTTTTCAGTACTTATCCTTTCTTTGCCCAACCTTCCTTTTGCGCGATATTTGATCCGTCTGAGATTTCGTTGGAAATCAAAATGGCAAATAATTATTGAACAAGTTTGCTCATTCAGTATGATCAGACATAAGCCGGTCATTAATCCTCAGCGGATCTCAATTAGCATGTGATTTAGACTCAGAACCACAATGAGACGAAAAAATTTTTTGGATGAACCGGTACACTAGAAGGTAATGAGGACTGATCGTTATTTTTTGCGCGACGTATTAAAAATTCTGTAAACATCTGTATTTGTTTACACTAAAACCAAGCATTCTGCGTTCGGCAGCGGACTACCGTACACCCGGTGGGTATATCTCTGGCCTGTCCACAGCCCTCCGAAAAGTGGGGGGAAACTTTGGGTGGCCCCGTGTTCATTCTCGGGGGAAATTTCAAAGTGGGGGGGATAAATTTTGCTTAAAAATACAAAATATTTCCATATTTTCATGCATTTTTACTACTGTGAACATACTTTTAAGCTAAAAAACAATATTTTAGCATTATAAATAGTGGTAATTAATGTTTAAAAAACAATTTGCAAACAAAAAACATAAATTTTCAGACATAAAAAATTTTTGGAATTAGTTGAACATGGGGGGTTTCGGCCGAGTGGGGAGGGGACGGACATGGGGGAAAATCTCACGAACATGGGGGGATTTGGAAAGTGGGGTGGGGTCCCCCCACCCCCCCACTGTGGACAGGCCAGAATCTCCGTTTCCAATATTCTGTGTTTGATCAATTTTTCTTTTACACGATATTTGATACGTCTGGGATTTTGTTGGCTGTTGGAATCTTCAGCGGACCTAAAATAGCATGCGATTTAGTCTCAGAACCACAATAAGACGAAAAGAATCTTGGATGAGCTGATAAACTAGAAGCTAATGAGGACTGATCGTCATTTTTCCACGACATATTCAAAATTCTGTAGACCATGGATTTGTTGATACTTCGGTCAAGATTCTGCGTTCTTCAGTGCTCGTAAGTTTTGTAGCTATTTCGTTGCCGTTCACCTTTGTGGGGCATTAATTCTTCCGCACGTGGAGTATGTTACTAATCTTTGGTGTCCTCATCATGCCAAGGATATTCAACTAATTAAGAAGGTCCAGCAACTGGCGACAAAACTTGTGCCATCTATCCGCATTTGGGACTAATCCGACCGTTTGGTTATTTGGGTGTCCAGACGCGAGGAGAATTAGGAGCAACTTTATCTTGACGTACAAAATTTTCTACGGTGCAGTAGCGTTGGATGTTTCGAAATTTTTGGCCATGCTTATGCCGGAACACGTGGTAACAACTTGAAACTGTTGACATCTCTCGACTATACGTCAGGAGATACTTTTTTACCCATGTAACCGTGTGGCTGTGGAACTTGCTCCCAGCAACGGTAGTTAATGCGCCCTCGTTGTCCTCGTTCAAACACAGACTTCGCTCAACTACTCTTATCTCTTCATAATTAATTATTTGTATCAATCTCAACTCGGCCTGCCGACAAAGCGAGGCATCACGTCCCTTCAATATGGTCGATTCGTTCAAAAAATGAAAGAATGCCTGTCAAAGTTTTCCCAAATTGATCGACCAATATTATTTTGCAATTTTTGGGAAAAACAGACTAGTGCACCATTTAAAATACCTCATTTTATATAGAACCATGCGTGGTTTACATGAGTGATTACAAAATTAGCAAAGGTGGTGGTAACAAAACTGTTAAACTTGATCCAGTCCATACGACGCCAACATCGTTTTGCGGCGATTAACGTACTTAGGAACATGCAAAATTTCGAGGCGGAACCGGTCTCTGGCATTGTCGCCCTGGCCGTGTGGCATGCAATTTGTGCATTATCAATTAAGTTACGATCACTACAAAACTCCAAGTCCTAAATGTTTTAATCTCTGGTCGGCTCACGTAGGCTCTGGTGCAGTGAGTTTTCTAATGTAATGCTCACAAATTTCTCAGCTTTAATTGACCAACAGAAGGAGTGCCAGTTAACAGTTGGATGATTTAAATCTCCGCCAAACAGACCATTACCAGAGTTATTTTAACCGGCAAGCATTGAAACAAATAATCTTGAACATCATTTTTATTGAGAGACCGGCAAGCGTACAGACCAATATATTCAGTTCCATTTAATTCACAATACGAGAAACTGAGTCACTATTGCAGGAACAGTCAAAATATGACGAGTATGAATCTACAGAGGTGGGTAGATAAATGATCACGCCACTACCAGATAATCATTTCCATAGCTTAATATCTAAAACGGAAATTTTAGCGTTAGAAACATTTTCGTTGCACCATGACTCAGTAACTAGTATATACTATCAATAGTTAATGAGACGCTCATATAAGACGCAGGGTATCGATTTTGTTAACTATGGATTGCAGTTTAAAATAACACTGTTATTAGTAAAATATACGTAGTAGAACTGCTTTTTTTCGTTTTGTTTATTAAATGTCTGTCAAGAACAGCAGGTGGGCTGGTTGACACGCTCATGCTGGGGTCATGTCGGTCTGTCGATCTCGAAAGAGCAGGAAGTTTTTTTGGATTATGTACTACGAGAAATGCGAACACACACCTGCATCATGACATGATTTGTATTATTTTATAGTTTAAATTCTTATGTAAATTGAATAGGAGTTAAATCCTGTTTGATACTACACTTTTTAAAGCTAGTTCGGCAGCATTTTTTAGATTTATGGCGTCACGTAGCACCGTGATAGGTTCTTTTACATACGTAATTAAACACGACTTTTAAGAATCGGGGCTTGTTAGTTCCAGATTTACCAATACGAAAGATCTATTTAACAGAAACAATACTTTGCGTCTGTATCTATAGCCATAATCAGTTTATCAGACATAATTTGATTTTTACGGGTTGACTTCTGATAAACTAAAAATGATTAATGTGATTTTCTTGGTCCAGATTCAGTTATTTCGGTCGCTATGGTCTCATCGGATGCTTACATTTGGGTTCCACTAACGTGGAACACCTCCTCCCTTCCCCGGGGAAGTTTTACGTTGGAGAGGCCAGGGCGACGTCGTGACACTTTCGATTCTATTACTAAGAGTAAAAAGTTAAGTAGATATATTATTACTTCAATCTTGACGCTATTTGCATTTATACATGTAAACATGTCTTTGACTACAGGAAGGCAACGTGACCGGAATGCCTGCCTATCTCGCTTCATAATTTCGCGATAAAGCGCTTGAGGTAACTTGGCATATTTTGGAGCTAAGCAAAAGGGGTAATTTACAACAGTTCCAGGTAACGTACGTGTCACCAGATGAAGTATTAATTGGATTGCCGCAGTTTGCATCCGCGCAGACAATTTTTGGCGTATCGTTTGAGTTTGTTAGTACTGCCATCGTATACAATAACAATCTAAATATTACTTTAATATTTTGTATTACTTTAGTAATTAGAGCTGTTGCTCCATATTAGATGTAAATACCCATTGAATATGACTAGCGCTGCTTGGGACGGATCACTGATGAGGGTATGTACGGTAAATGTGAAACTGCAGCGGAACATGTTCCAATTTCTTCCCCCAAACATACGGGAAACAACTTTGGACAAATTGAAATGTCGATGTAAGTTCTATTATGGACGGTAATTGAAATCAAACGAACGAATAAAACCAATTTCCATGTTATGTAAATATAAGTATGTGGACCATGCCATATTTGGCGCTGTGGATGTTTTGTTTTAAATCATGATAAGTGAAACGAATGTATGTTATTCCAATGTATATTTAAATATACATTATGCGACCAGTAACCTGCGTGGGACTTTAATAAAATTTATTATACTTTGGTAATATTTAACATCAAAGCAAGTCTTTTCCTGCAGGCTCAGTCTGTATACAAAGGTATGAGTTTATATTATGTTCACAATAATATTTACATTCACTAAGCGCAGCATCATCTGTAAATGTTAGAAGATGCCAATTTTTAAAAACCCGTGTAAAATGTTTAGAAAAGCTATGGTCAGCTAATTGTGATAAGTAAAAAGTATGTTCACACATCAAACATTTTGCACAAAATTTGGTTAAAAATATGCTGTAATTTGTAAAAAAATGTGCAAATAGTAATGCTTCGAAATTTGACCTCAAGCTTTGCGCTCGAAAATTTTCAAGTTTTGTTCTTTTTCAGTGTTCACTCATTCGAATTCGCCGAAAACAAGAAAAACGCTTTTATATTTTGATCATAATTTTACTTCAAATTTTGAGCCGAGCAGCATGTGTTAAACGTGAACATTGCTTAACACTTGCTTTTCGAGACACAGCAAATGTATTCCACACGTCACTACATTATTTATATATTCCATTTAAAAATTTGTTGAAATATGCAAAATAGCACAAGTTATATATAAACTGAAGCACAAAATTACTTTTTATATATTGAGCACATATTTATATAGGTACAAATACTAGACAACAAGTCTTATATGTCATACGTTTGTACCATACTATGTATAAAGATTAGAATAGAGCTGCACAGTTCTTTTCACAGGCCAGGAAATCTTGAGGAGACATTTCATTTTTCTTACATGTTTTTGGAATGTTTCTTGTGTGACTAATTTTGATCGGTGGCGTTATTATTTGGGATTGCAAATGCATCGTGAATTAACAATTAGGCTACTTAGAAAACCACTTGTACTATCCAAATCCATATTTTTTGTATGTTCCACATGATCTGAGTCACATCGAACAGGCGAATCTGGCGAGTGGTGGATCCCCATTCCAATAATGGACAGTCCAGCTTTAGCTTACATTTTTCCATTTTCATTTTTCATTCATGGTACAATTTGAAGAGGCATAATATTAAAGATTTAATGTTCTTTTGGCGCAACGATTGACCATAATGGAGGGAAGTAACGCCTCGTGTCGCAATTTTATTACATGCGTTGCCTAAAATATTTTCTGTAGTTTTGTTTATTGTTCTATTTTCTGTAATTATGTAGTCTGGATGTAATGCTGTCTTTTTAAAATGTATATTATAAAATGTTTAATTACACAATGATCCTTATTCCATGAGTTCATTATAACCATTTGGTATTATAAATTTATACGTAGTATTTACTTAGTTTTTAATCATATTCATTTGTTGTAGCTATGACTTTTGACAAAGGTGACTTACCATCTTACGGTGTTTCTTCGAGTCAGTGTCAATCAAATGAACAGCAGTTCCATGATGAGCTTGCTGTAAGTTGAAAGTCGTTACGCCTACGATTTTCGATGCTTTTTGGAATATTGCACTTCAGCACAATTGTTATATATAAATCAAAAGGTTTTAATTATAGTACTAGTACCTTTCAAGCCGGGTGTAACAAAGCGACCGTGATTCCACATCTCGTTTTGTAGACTACATTTTTTTGAGACAGATCTTTTATGTGGAAATGTTCTGTATCAAAAAGGTTTCTTTTCGTAACAAATTTCACTGTAATCATGTCGTTATGTAACACGTTCTTAGTTCATCAGGTTCCTGCAACGGGAAAAACGACAAATTAATTGATAGACAGAAAAAACTGGAAATTTGATATCAAAAACGGAAAGTCGCTAAAATAACGGGAAATTTATTATCGAATTTTAAACATTTTTGTTTCTTCGTTTTGATACTACTAGGAAATCAAAAACGAACCTCTACAGAATTGTTTTCTTGAGAACTTTCAATTTTGCTACAAATTTTTTCGCCAAGAACAGACTTTAGCATGTTTTCAATTTAGTTGTACGCGGATGGCTAGAGATGTCCACATTTTTGGGTCATTGTACATCTTGAGCATTGAAAAGTAGTGCAAAAAACGAGAAATTTCATCGTAAAAAGCAGGGAAATTAGGATCTAATACTGTGCTACAACGTATAGAATGGAGTGCTCTAGAAAGAGAGGCCAACACTCGTATAGATCGAGCGCTTGCGGATATTTACGATTTTCGTGTATTTTGAGCATCATGTGCCCGTCAAAAGGCCATATTGATCCAACCCAGGACGTAAATGACAAAAGCAACATAACATTTGTGCAGCTATATAGAGGATGAATTGCTCTACAAAACGACATCAATAACCCATTTATCTCAAAAGACTACGGAGATATAGCGGTTTTCGTGTAATTGGGGACACAATGCCCCATGCAAAGGTTACATTGACCCAACTGTGCCGCGAAAGTAATGATAATAGCAGCACACCATGTTTTGCTGTATAGAGGGTGAACTACTTTACAAATTGAGCATATCTGAATCTGTTACGTAGGAGATTTGCTGTTTTTGTGTGTTTTTGTCTCATTTGGGTCAAATCCTTGGTATTAAGAAATCCATGTAGCAAACCATTATATGTACGAGCTAGTTTGTTTTACAAAATAAACCTACCTAGCAGGGAATAACCGGAACCGGAACCGTCCATTTAAACCGGAACCGGAACCTGGTCTTCGAAATTTATATATAGTAAAACAGATGATGGAAGAAATGAAGGTATAGTGGATTTAAAATGCATTAAAAATGAACTTTTACATTGAACTTAATGTATTGCGATGGTATTATTGCCTTTCTGAAACTTTAAAGAGACTGAGGAAGCTACAGTAGCCGCCAAAAATGACTGTCGCTCGCTCGCGACTCGCTCGAAATAAATTTGTTCTAAAAATAGAATTTTCTATTAATTTAAATAGTTGCGAAATCCCGAGCGAGCCAGTCGCTCGCGACTCGCTCGAAATGCGACGGTCATTTTTTGGCGAGTACTGTAATAATGTTTATTTATCGATCAAATATGTCGGTTTTTGGAAATTCAGAGCGAAAAATGTCTTCCACTATACACAATTGCGTATACTGCGTCAAATCGAATGTGCTTACGAAGCTTGGAGCGTAGAATACACACTTTCGCTCTGTCTCCTGTCGCCTCCCTCCACTACACATACGTTTGTTGCATGTTCTTCTGTAGGAAACTTAAAATTATTGATTTATATGATTCTAAGAGAAAATAATAGATAGAAGGTAATTTTCTGATCAGTGGTCAGAGACACTGTTTAGACTAGCGTTGGACAAACAGTGCCCGTCAGTTAGATCATAATGATGATAACTTTCTAATCAGAATGCTATAAATGAGACACACTGTGATGCTGCTCGCACAGTTTCAATAAATACAGTTCATTGCCAAGAAAGCAGTTTCTAGCTGCGTTGCAGATACGTTAGTTTACTTCAATTTAGCCTGATTTACCAAGTTTACAAGCGCACTGGCGAGTGCTTGACGCAATTTATGTTAGCCAAGCATACCCTAAGTACTTCTGCGTAAGCCATACTCTGTTACCGAGTTGGACCGGTTTAATTCGAACGTATCCCACAGACTTCTGGATGTATAAAATAGCTGCTACTAGCATCGACCTGGCTTTGATTTAAGAAACTTCTGCAGGTTATTATGAAAAATTCCTGCTCAAATTACTTGCCCTACTTACGTTTCACATGGCAAATTGGTTAGTTAATCTTTTCTTTTGTTTGGTTGTATTGGAGCTTCATCATTGTATAATATATATTACATATGTTTGGATTACAGGATGAAGCAAAAAAGGTGGAAAATTTCAAGCAAAATTTTTAAACCGGAATTCCGGTTCCGGTATGGTTCTTGCCCTTTGCCGGAACCGCAACCGACACAATTTCACACAGGAACAAGAACTCTTTTCTCCTGCTCCCAAGCCAAAATATACAGCAGCACCCGAAAAAAATCATCCCACATTCTATCTCATCTTTCTCACATACCCTCCCCTTCACACGCCACAAAATTATTCGCTTTGCACAACGCAATCACTTCCGCCTCCACCCAGCACTCGCTCAACAAACACACCTCAAAACCACCTCCCACTCTCCCCCCCACCCTTCCCTCCCCCTCCCGCAGACCCCCCCCGGGCATAATGTAAGTTATGATTTCATATGTAGCTTTTGTGAAAATTTGTCACATTTGGATTAAATTTCCACCGTTTACCGGTATATATGTTTAGTCGTATGGTGTAGAGTTCATACCGGATACACCCCGTATAAAGCTATTATTATCGTCATGGCAAAGTATTGTGAAGTGTATTCGATATCCGCCACATGTACGTTTTAGCTGTTGTCTTACAAAAGCACCTTTCTAAGTGTAAACTTAGGAAACTAGTATTAGACACTGTTTTTGTTCTTAACGATGGCCATATGGTTTCCGATTTTTCCGCAAGACCAAAATGTTGCGTTTCATTTTTGTCGGGGTTTTACCAAGATTACAATTCACCAAATCTAATCAAGAATGCACTTTTGATAACTAAATCTCGTTTTCTTTATATAATTTTAATGACAGTCTGTGTTTAATTTCAGGGTGAATCTTCATGTGATGTAGTCGCGGTCTCTTTAATCCAGGACTTACTCGATCTAGTAGAAGACTCGCAAGCTGATTCCTATATTTTACACGGTCGTCATATTGTAAGTTTATATACAGGTTTTAGTAAGTAGCGACAATGCTCGCCACAACAGTAAATTTATGGTTGTTGTGTAGTATAGATTTTGATCAAAATGTAGCGCTTTTTAGTACTGACAAAAATGCTTACCGAAAAAGTGAGCTCTAGGTAGAGTTGTAATCAGATTGATTCGGAAGCGAGAAATGATAATGATATGCACATTTTATATCTGGCAAATCGCACAAAAGCTGTGTTAACATTTGCCGCATTAAGTGTACAGTTGTTGCGATTTGGATGTGGAGCCTATAGCATACCGTCAGTTGGCCTCCCCACAGCCTTTCGAAGAGTGGGGTATTCTTTGGATGCTTCCATGTTAATTCTTGAGTGAAATTATGAAATTGGGTAGGAGCCAAATTTAGTTCTATGTTCATACTTTCAGCTACCTTTAATAATTGTACAAATATTTTCTGGTTATAAAACAGCGCTTTCGCTCCATAAGTAGTAATTATTATTGTTTAAAAATGCTTAATGTACAGAAAACATGAATTTAAGTACAATAAAATGAATCATGGATTTAGTTGAACACGGGTGTTTCGACTAATTGGGGTTGAGCGAATAAGATGAAAGATCAGACAACCATAGAGATTTGGAATGCTGGAAATACACCCCACTGCGCACAGGCCACGTATGTATAGTAACCCTAAGAAATGACCGTTGCCCGCTCGACGTCATTTGGCTGATCGAAAATTGTTTTAACGTCGTTCGCGCAAATTTTCGCTCGATTATCGCTTGCTCAAAAGGTATTGTGTTGATATATGTACAAAAATGTTAAAAAGGCTATTTTGTTTC